>AJWJ01000033.1:0-84585 GCA_000277445.1 Polysphondylium violaceum | reverse complement strand
ATTTACATAACTATTTAAAGCAAATTGATTATAGTTAGAAGCAAAGTCATAAATGGTCTTAAAACCATAATTAAATGGATAGTATTGATTTGTTTGAACCAAAAAATCATATTCTCCATTTAAAACACTACCTTGAACTAAATTTCTATAATCGCCCAAACCCAAAAGCTTGCTAAATCCAGATAAATCATCAGTGATTGTCATTCTAACAATATCGAAGGGACTGTTTGGAATTGATATAATCTTTAATGATGTCACCAAAGGTGCCACAGCATCAGATGCTATTTTGAAAAGTTAGTAAATTTTGTCAATTAATATTGATCGAAATTATTCAGATCTACCTACGTGCAGAATTTAAAACTTTATTAATACTTTTTGATGTACCAATCAAACCTACAATCACTGTTTTAGCAATATAAGGAGATATAAACATATCCACTGTATAGTTATGAGATAGAGAGTGTCCTCTAGTTGCACCATAAGGCCAAAAACCAGATAGCCAAGTACTTATTCCATTATTAACTCCATATACATAATACAGATAACCACATTGCCATGTACAATTGGAATCAGCTGTAAAGGATAATATTTCAAACTCACTCTCTAGCAAAGGATTTATAACTCCTGGTATTGGTCGATTAGTTGGTCCAACTATCATTGTTAAATATTAGTATTAAAAATAATGAATTATTTAAATAACAATATATTTACAATAAGAAAATGAAATACTATCGTTTACAAGACTGTTACCACCGGCATAGGCAGAGAGTTGTAATTGATTTGGTCCTATTTGTTCCCAATTGGGATATAAAAACACAAAAGTTGATCCGCTTCTCATTACCAAGTTTCCAGAAGTTAGATAGCCACCATTTGAAAGTTGAGTTAGAATTGGTAGATCAAATCCATTGTTTTGTATCAGACTATAACAATGTCGTTGGTCATAAAAACTACTATTATCCAATCCTAGTGGATACAATTGCACAGAATTTAAACCAATTGAAGCCATTGGTGTCTTGGATGCTTTTAGAATAAAATGTAATTAATCAATTAGTGATGTACTTTAAGATCTCCCGAATGATTATAAAATATCCTTACCTTTTAAATAAGAGTTTAAAATAAAAGTGTTGGTGAATGGTTGTGTATTGTAAACACCTACGGATATCAAGATATTATCATTGGGATCAATATCTGATAATCTACACATATAGGTTAGATACACAGTATATATGTTTGGAGCAGGTTGGGTAACAGAAGGATAATAACAAGTATTATTACAGGTAATATCCAAATTTGGCGAATATTGAGGATTGGTAAAGCCTTTGGCTTTAAATGTAAAATCAAAAGTTGTATCAGTCTTAGTCAGATCCAGATAATATCTAATGCTTGGATAAGTTTGATTATAAAGTTCTATTTCAAATGTTGTAGGTTCTCCTATTTTATTGTTTTTGTATTGATATATTTATTATTGTTAATTAGAAATAAATAAATAAATAGATATCATGAATGACCTACCTAAACAAGGTGAATTAAATTCATAACGTTCATTTTGGGACCCTGAAGTGACATTAAATTTAAAATTACTAGGCTCTTGATTAGTATAAGAAAACTTTACTTGGAATAGTAATGTTGTGAAATTCCTCAATAGTGGCTCGGGGGTAATATTAGGAGAAACATCTATCAAGGTGATTTCAGATGTAGCTTGGGGATCTGTGATGAGATAAGTAAATATCTTGAAACAATTAACTTTAGTTGGATCTGCACCATCATATGTCCCATATGGACGATTAAAATCAACATCACTCAGGTCTTGTAACACTATTGTTCCTACACTCTGACCCACAAGTAGACCCAACACCAATACAAAAAAAAGCACAAATTGATTATAGCATAACATATTTTATTATCTTTTCTCTATGTCTCCTCCTATGTTTTAATAGTAAAAAGAGGGCCGACCAACATGGGTGCGTCAAAAATAAACATAAAAAAAATGATAAATATCAAAGTAAATAGATATTTATTGCGGGATATTTTTCGGCCCTGGCTCTTTACTCTGCTTAACCTAAGCAATTCTTAAAACTAAAAAACAAAAACAATTCAACAAAATCTAAAAGATTTCAAAAAATAAAAATATTGTGCGAAGGGTAACAAGTAAAGTTTTTAAAATCCCAACATATCTCAACAAAAAACAATTTTTTATTTTCGTAAATATCTAGATATTTTGAGGAAGTGATCACTGAAAATTTTTTGTTTATGCAAAAAAAGCTCGGACAAAGAGGAGTGAGAGAAAGACATAATAATGATTCAGTCCATAGTCAGAGTGCGGTGTTTTTCGTACTATGTGTACTTGTAGTTCAGAGCAGAGGAGCAGGATTGTACTTTGTTGAAAGATCGGGTGATGTTAATTTTAATAGTCAATATGGGTTACATGATGGTGATCCAACTAAAGCTAATTGTTTCATGACAGATACCATACCATCGGTTTGGGGTCTAATTCTGCCTATATTTCACCTACAATATTGCAATTTCACAACAGGAGTACTCCAAATAGACTTTTCTCTTACTAATCAAGTCCACCGATTCATTTGAATTTACACTTAATTCAGGATCTCTAAGGTAAGTATTCCATGAAAATTAGCTACATATTTTTATCAATAGTATATCTATTATGCAAACCTGTGAATACTTACCTATACAAGATGAATTAAATTGAAAAGTTTGATTTTAAATTCAATTTCAAATATTTATAGTTATGCTTTCATCATTTAAATTCACTAAATTTCTTGGATGAATGTTTTGGGGTAAAGATCTTGTGAAAGCAAATATTGTCAACTTTCCATTTAAAACATCTGATGAATCTGGTATTTTAATAGATTCATTACCAATTGTTTATTTACAAGATCAAAGTACCGTTCTTTTATTTAGCCAAAAAGCCAAACTTGTTCAAAGCAATGATACATGGGCAAGTTATATTTCTGAATTCGAAATACCATTTGGAAACTAAAAAACAAAAACAATTCAACAAAACTGTTGAACAAAAACTAAAAGAATTCAACAAAAAAATATTCCGCAGGGAATGAATAAGTTTCTTTAAAATATCTTTCAGTGTTAATAATATTTTTGACAGTCAGCTTAACACTATTAAAGTATTGAAAAATGCTTTATTCACTCATTTTTGGCTACTATATTTTTCTCACCCCTTGACTTGAACATCCGACATAAAATGAAAAAATATTTTCTTCGTTTTTAAAAAAAAAAATTTTGTCGTTTCTGACATCATGTCCCATGAATAAAAATACGAAAAAAGAAGTATAAAACATATCAGTTGACATTTGAATCAATGTTGGATTGTTTCTCCCCAAACTAGCATATTTTATCGAATGTGTTGGTTTGACTACGTTAGAAACATAGAGATCTCAGGATTTTTATGGCAGTGTTGCTATCCCTTATATAGTTATCACAATCAGTCCTGGAACACTTCCCTAATAAAATTAAAGAAAAAATTAAATGAGTGAAAAGTGATTATCATTTTCAGCTACAATGAATAACCTTAATCGTTGTTCATGATTCATCATTAAAATCAGTCATTTCATCATCTCTATGATTTAGGATGTCGTTGATTTAAAAGATATTACTTGAATAAATAAAATTTATTATATTATTATTATTTCATATTATCTAAAGGAATTGAATTTGAATTTGGATTTAATTTTTCAACAACCTCCAAGTATACGACAATAGAGATGTATAGACCAATTAAAATTGAGAAACAAATTACAAATGGGTTAGAGATTGGAACGCTGTTGTATTTGATGATACCGGTGATTATTACTGCAACAGAGAGAAGGAATACTAGACGACCTTGATAGTGATGAATGATATCTGGGAAGAGGGGAGTAGTTTTTCTGTCTTTTTTCCACAACAAGTGACTAACACCACCGAGAATCATAGCAATGAATGTAAGAATCACTAAAATGAGACCAATGATACCATGACCTGATTTCAAGGGTAATCCATCAAGGTGTTTGATAACGAGACCAAAGGCTACAATCATGAAAATAAAAGCAAATGTTTGTAAAAACATGTGGAGAGGGAACCACCATGTATAGGATTTCAAGTAACGGGCGGTAAAGATGGCCATTGGCATCAAAACACCAAATGCAATCAACATGAAGGATCCATGCCATCTGAGAAGATTGTTGCCTGAATCTACTACAATCACTTTGTTTTCGTTTCCGAGGAGATCAATAGTGACCTGACCAGCCTGAGTTCTTGGATGTTCGTCAAGATTGTTGTTTTGAACGGGACCGTAGGCCCAAAGCATGTTGAATGGTTGCGATGGATCAATGCTGTGATCTCTGGTATCACCTGTGTTTAGTTTTTTGCTAAATATCATGACAGAGTAGCCATCGATTTGATAGCCACTTGAAGACAAGATATCATAGGTGCCTCCGCGTGTTGTGTCATCTACAGGTTGACCGGGCTCATATTGACCATTGACCATATCATGAACAGATAGAAAACCACTTGAATTAAATTGACCAATAGTGAAATCGGCATTCATCATTGCCATTTTACTACCAGTGCATCCAGTACAATACCAACCAATGCCAATCCAAGTCTTTACATTTGCTTCAACTCTAAAAACTATAAAATCATTGTTAACAATATCCCAACTTAATCTAAAGTTTGAGTTTTGATCTAGTGTTACTTGATGACTGAAATCGGCATTGATAAAATTGCAAGCAATACAAATCAATATAATGCTTGTATATAATAATTTCATTATTAATGGTTGTTGTAATTGTTGACTATATTGAATAGGTATCTATAAATGAGGGGAAGAGGAGGAGGAAGGAAGGGAGGAAGGAGAGGAGGAGGGGAGGGGAGGGGAAGGGAGGGGAGGGGAGGATGATTAACTACACTATATGATTAGTTTGTTAGTCAGTAGACATGTGAAAAAATATGAAATGTTTATAAAAATAATACCAAATCGTAAAATGATTGGCCCAAGAGTCTGAATTTTAGTCCTTTTTTTTTTTTTGCACTTTTCGAAAAAAAGTATTTTGATCACACAGGTCTTATTATCTTTTTCTAATAATTTAAAAAATACTGGGGTGTTCAAATCCATCTTTATTGTATGATTGTTGTTTATCATCTCAATAAAATAGAATAAATTTAAAGGTTTTACAGAACAAATACAAGATAAATTTATTTTGGAGTAGACGATATAAACTTTTTATACACCTCTATAAAGAGAAAAACGGCGAGATAGAGACCTATGATCATTGAATAACATACAACAAATGGATTAGAGAGTGGTGAAGGAGAGTATTTCAATATGCCTGTAATCATTGCTGCTACAGATAGAAGAAACACGAATCTACCATGGTAATGGTGGACAATGTCGGGAAAGATGGGTGTCTTTTTTCTATCTCTGTTCCACATAAAATGACTACACACTCCCAATGCCATGGCTATGAATAGATTCAATATTACAATGAAACCAATGATATTGTGAGCAATCGATAGATCCAAACGAGTCTTTTGGACAATAATTAATGCAAATGATACAATGATACAAATAAATGCACCTGTTTGGAGAAATATGTGAAGAGGGAACCACCAACTATACTCTTTAAGATATCTGGCGACAAAAATAGCCAGTGGCATCAAAACACCAAATGATATCATCATTAGAGCCCCGTGCCAGGTTTTATAATTTTTACTGTCACTCGAGACGACCATCACAAGCGCTTGGGTCTCTTTTTGGTTGGCCAGAGGATTAGTGTTCCATAGACTGACTTTTACTCGACCTGCATTGGTTTTATGATAGCCAAAGTTGTTTGATGTGCCATAGGCCCAAATCAAATCCAGTGGGCTGTCTAAATAGATATCTCTGTCACCCACAGTATCATTGGTAATCAACTTTCTAGCAAACACCATAAACGTGTAATTATCTTGTTGGTATCCAGAGAATGTCATAAAATCATTGGTTGCATTCACACTTGAATCTGGAACAGGTTTCCCTGGAGCCTTGGCGCCAGAGACCATATCGACTACTTTGAGTAACCCAGTTACATTATCAAACATTCCCACCGCATAATCAGAATTGATCATAGGACCATCTGATTCCCTATTGCTTGGATGCCAACCAATACCAATCCAAGTTTTAACATTTACTTCGACTTTAATTTAAATTAATGGATTAATAATTTTTAAATTAATGATCAATTTAAAGAGTACATACCTTGGAATACAATGGTATCATTATTTATAATATCCCATTTCAAAGTAAAGTTGTTTATAGGATCAAGGATGACTCCAGGACTCAAAACCGATTGTGAATAATGGATTAAGTAAAATATAGATAAAATGAATATATAAATCTTTAACATCATTCTCGGAAATATCAAATATTATATATATTTCCAAATAAATAAATAAATAAATAATAGTGTCAATCAAAATTTATATTCAAATACACAGATACTTGAAAAAACTATTTTTATCGATAAATGAAATTGATTGATTAAATATGATTAAGAGTTGGTTAACTAATGAAATGGTTAGATTGAAATATTCTTATTAAACTTACATTTATTAGAATGATTCTTATTGGCTCATGGGAAAAAGATTATTAATAATGATAATGAAACAAAAAACATATTTCCTAATTTGAAATGTGGTGATACAAACCATCACTATAAATACTATATATCGCACACATACACACACTCACCACACTTACATTGATATCCTATATCTATAAGAAATGATACCCTTCATTCTATTCATACTTTAATTAACACACACACACAAAAGAGGTTAATGATTTCACCCCCTCATCTGCCTTATTTACAAATACACACATTTTCAAAAGGTTGTGTGTTGTTAAACAGGGTAAATAGGTGTGCGTTACTTTCAAAAATTTTGAAATCCAAAAAATTCGTTCCGATTTCGAAAACAAAAAAAAAATAGGTGGAGGGGGAAAGTGGAAATGTGGAAATGATGAAATCAAAAAAGCTTAAACCATCAGCTCAGTAGTTGCCTGACTTTTGCATAATCTTTTACAATAATTTAAAAAAGAATCTTTTATTTACAATAATTTGGTGGTGTTTTTTTTGATGGTTATTGTGATCAACAACAATACTAGTAATTTAATGGTAATATTGATATTGATTTAATTGATCTTGAGGGGGTAGTGTTTTCTTTAGTCTTTGATTATTATAGAGTCTCATAAGATTTCTTTCCAACATGGCGATGGTGACTTTGCCTATGGTGGGCACTAAAATGGTTTTAGAGTCAATGTCTTCATCGACATTGAGACAACCGGCAAAATTAATGACAACGGTACCCTCTTTGATTAGGTCAGAGTTTACTTTGTAATTGGGTGAGGGGACGCCGAGAATGAGGACTTGGCTTTTCAACATGGCCTCCTCTTTGGTAATTTTGGTCTCGACCATCTTGATGGTGCCGTATCGCTTGCCAGCCTCAAACATAATGATGCCGTTGATGTCGATAGAGTAGACAATGGCGCCGTCGTTGGCCAACATGGCGGCCAAGGGACGACCCACAATCTCGCTTCTATTGATAATGGTGATCTCTTTGCCTACCAAGGCTTGTCCCAACTCTACGTTTTCTCTATAGATGCCCAACTGCTCGATGATCTTGACGATGGCCAACGGCGTGCATGGGATAACACACTTTTTAGTCATCTCCTTGTCGAGGTATCTGATGTTGTGGTACAGATTAAATCTGTTGGTGGTGGAAAGCCCCTCTACATCCTTTTCCGGGCTGATGACATCTTGCAGATAGCTGTCCAACATGCCTCCAAACACGGGATAGTAGACCATAATTCCATGAACATCGTCATCTTGATTGGCCTCAATGATTGCGTCCTCCAAATCCACTCTTTCTATTCTTTTCAATATAAATTCAATTCCATCTTTATTGCATGCTATTTTTGTCCACTTTGAGTAATCGAGTGCACCCTGATCATCTGTTGTTAAAAATGCCACCATTCTAAATTTGGTATTAATGACTGTTGTTGTTGTGGTTGCTACCTACTACAAATGGTATCAATATACATATATATTGTATGCATACCGTGGTTTTCCACCAATTTTGGTAATTTGTTCTTTAATTTCATTTCTAAAAAAGTTTGCGATGGGTGTAACATCTACTTTTCCTTTTTTATTTTCTACTATTTCCTTATATTCATTTGTGATCATGCTGTGCATTTTCTATTGTATATATGTGTGTATTATTTAAAACAATGAGAGTGGGTGAAAAAAAAAAAACACAAAAAAAGAGTAAGGGTTTGTTTGAACATCTGCACCCCTTCAAAATAAATAAAAATAATTCAAAAAAAATAAAATTTAAAAAATTTAATTTAATTTTGCCGAAAAAGGTTGTTTTTTTCAGAGACTCTTTGCCGAAAATAAATGAAAAAACGAATCTTTTTTCGGATCATGAAAATAGAAGAGGAAACCGATTTGTGGAGTAGTGTTAAATAATGTAATTTATTAATAAATTGATTTAGTGAGAGGAGGTCTATCGGCTTCGGTGGAAGAAAGATAGAATGCGAGACGGGCTCCAAGACGGACTTGCTGGACGGCGCCTTTGAATGACCAAGCCTCGTTAAATATGTCCAGGTCTGTGTGGTATCGTTGTTTGTAGTATTCTTGGTATTGTTGGAGGAAATAGTTTTCAGGCTGACCAATGTACTTGGTGCCAATGCCAATGGTGAGCGAAGTGATGTTGTTTCGCAAGAATGCGAGGCCGTCGTTTCTAAAGAGGTGGTTCATTTGGGGCTCGGGATCTTTGGTTATCTCCATGCCCTCGGATTTACACACACCTTTGAAAACCGTGTCGAGTGGAGATGACAAACGATACCCATAGGCTACGGTGTCTTTGGTCTCGCTCAGGGGGTTGACAATGTCGAAGTTGAGGGACGAGATGAAGACCTGGTCGGGGGTTTTGAGTGGATAGAGGCTTTGCATGATTTGCTTGATAAAGTGTTGTGCGCCAAGCAAACCCGACTCTTCGGCCGTCGTCGACACAAACACGATCGTGCGGTTAAAGGACTTGAGGGGGCCAATTTCAGAAAATGTGCTGCTGTGAATAAACTTGTTAAAGTGGCCAAGGATGGTTGCCACCTCGAGCATTGTCCCGACACCGCTGGCATTGTCCATGGCGCCGTTGAAAATTATAGTTTTGTTGGTATCTGTGTCAAGGTAGGACCCGAGGTGGTCGTGGTGGGCCATGACTACAATGAGTTGGTCGGGGTCCACAACCCCAGGGATTTTGGCAACCACGTTGGTGGCGTTAAAGGTCCACGAGGGATATTCCATCGACAAAGAAAGGCCGACATTGGGATACTCGATAGCCTTGAAGCCCTTGGCTTTGGCCATCGACTGCCAATCAGAGAGAGAGGACCCCAGAGCCTTGGCCAATGTGCTGGCGGAGTCTTTGGTAATCCAGCTGGTGAGTGCAAGCCCCAACTCGGTGCTATTGACACCCCTGTCATTGGCAATCTGTTCCTTGACAAATCCATTCTCCAACACGCTAAATGCATAGCCAGCCGACTCGTCAGTGTGTACTATAATGCAGCCCAGCGCACCTTGTCTCTGTGCCTCCTCGTACTTGTAGGTCCAACGACTCGTGTAGCTAGTGTCCACGCCAAAAGCGTCCGAAGGGAATCCCAGCAGCGACACAACAACCTTGCCGGCTACATCCACACCTTCATAATCATTCCATCCACCATGTTGTTTGATATCAATACCATAGCCAACAAACACTATAGGTACATCTGTTATATTTACATACTGCTCATACTGTCTCCCTGTGCTAGCAAGAAACTCTTTGACATTGTTCTTCCACGACAAAGACACCATCTTTTTTCCATCTTGTATATTTCTAAACACCATCTCTGTCAAAGGTATTGTCCGATAAGCAT
The DNA here is from genome assembly GCA_000277445.1 of Polysphondylium violaceum. Taxonomy (NCBI): domain Eukaryota; phylum Evosea; class Eumycetozoa; order Dictyosteliales; family Dictyosteliaceae; genus Polysphondylium; species Polysphondylium violaceum. The sequence goes on along the minus strand of AJWJ01000033.1, from coordinate 74,627 downwards.
ACAAGGGTACATTTTGTCTAAAGCCTCCCTTATCACCGAAAGGCTCAAGATAAGATGTTCTAAATATTGATTCTATATATGATACAGCCAATTCTATTTATCACAATATATTAGTATATCTACATCTATATATATATATCTATTACTACTCTACTACCAACCTTCTCCATTTGATCCAGGTAATCTACCTTGTAGATTATCATCACTGAGGTAACGAACATGTTGTTTAATTCTATTTGAATCTGCGAGATTCAATACCCATAGGGGCAGTTGAAGTTTAGGTGGATAAATTGAAAATATATTACTTGATGGATTGTTGTTGTTGTTATTATTAACACTAGCAAATGATACAGACAACAAGATTACAGTGAGTAGTAATCCCAACACACCGACAAACAATGCAATGGCTTTGACAAACACTTTAGAAAAACAACACCTATACATGACCTCGACTAGATTTTGGTGTTGTTGAAAATGGTGATGATGGTCCAATGATTCTATATCATTGTTGTTGTTGTTGTTACTACTGCTATTTGTGTTTATTGTATTTAGTAGTATTGCCCTATGAGATATATCTTCTTCTTCCTCCTCTTCCTCTTCCTCATCTTGTTGATGTTTGTTTATCAATATACTATTGTTGTTGTTGTTGTTTTTATCATTACTATTTTCAGTTATAGAGATAGGGATAAAGGTATCTTCATCCTCGTCGTCTGATAAATTGAATCCTGTGTTACTATTCTTCCGATTATGACCAAACATTTTGGTATATTTATATGTATATATCTATATCTATGGATATTTATGTATATCTATATGTATATGTTATAAGTTTGTGTGTTTCTTTTTTGGGTATTCTAATGATGATATTCGCAATGAGGACAAATTTGGATGCTTTTTTTCAAAAAAATGAGAAAAAAAAATTGTGAAAAAATATCTAGCATTTATTTATTACATCTTAATATTAGTTGTATTTGTTGCTATTTATGGTCATTGTTGTAGAGTAATTGTTGTAGAAGAGTAATCGTACTACTGAGTATTTAAACCTAGGTGTCTTGTTGAGTCATTTATCTTTTCACACAAATGGTAAAAACAAGAAGTTAAATATGTGCTATAATAGAAGAAGGCCTATTCTCATGGGGGTATAATATTGCATAATAAACAATAAAAAGATACCAAAGATAACAAATAACCCAAAGAAAGAGAGATTAGGTTTTTGTTTTTTTATTTTTTATATTTTTTTATTTTTTTTTGGGTTTCTGAGACATGGTCATTCAAAGAATGAGAATTCTCTGTTTTTTGTCTGTATAGAAATTTGTTGTATTATTTTTTTTTTTTTTTTGTTTCTTTTTTATTTTTTTACTATTATTGTTTATTTCAGAGTCGAGTATTACCTCTATTGTGTTGAACAACAATACATATTTGTACACTTTTAGTTTTTGTATCTAAAAATAGGGTTCTAACCTCTATTTTTTAATTTTTTTTTGATTTTTTAGAATTTATCCATAACCCCCAACGACAATTGTTGTTTTTGATCATTTTCAGCCACACAGTCAGTTAAAAACGCACTAATCACACTAATATACAGATCTAGTAATAGCACAGATAATTTCTATTTTTTTATTTATATTTATAGTAACCAACAACAACAACACACCCATATAGTATAATTGTATTTTGTATTGTGTGCGTGTGTGTCTGTTTATAAATTCTATATACACTTTATGTATATATCGAGTAGTGTGTAATATATACATATATACAACAGATAGATACAGATAGACAAACATGGCAGACAAGCCACGAAAAGATCTCAGGTATCACCAAAACAGTAACAGTACAGCCACGAGTGACGTGAGCAGCAACAATGTGCACAACGACAGGAAACTGTACACCAGCAGCCACGAGAGTGTGTGGTACTTTTTAAAAAATGAGAGTTACTCGTGTATCAGCCACATATCAGAGTTTCAGTCATACCAGCAGCAACAAGAGACCAAGTCGGTGTGTTCGTATATCTTTGATCCGTCGTCGCAGTACACCTCCAACACCGCCACGGACACGGCCAGCAACAGCTACAGCTCGTTTTACTCGAAAAGCGGCAACATCAGACCGCTCGACTCGTCGTATCTCGAGACGAATAGTGAGTATATTAGAGACAGCTACGAGAACAAGAACCACATCAAGGATCAGCCGTCGACATCGTCGGCAGACTCGGCCCAAACGACACCAACACAGACGTCGACAAGTACTACGACAAGTGCAGACAACAGCAACAACTACTCGGGTAACTTGTATTTAATCAAAGAGTCGATTTGGAGAAACGATACAAATGGAATAGTGAATAACGCGAGTGCGTATATTGATGGTATGTAGTGTGCAGATAGCGAGATAGTGTAGAATTACATACTAATGTGTTTTTGGATACAGGATCAATGTCATATCAACAGGCACCTGTGTCGGCAGGCAGCTACTCATCAGCCTATACACTAGATTCATCAGTTGGGTCTTTATCTTCATCTGCTGGACAACAGCAACAACAGCAACAGAGAATGACAATCAATAGAGATCCTAGTTATAATAATATAATGGCATATTTACAACAACCCTATGTAGATAACAACAATAGTAATAGCAACAATATGAAAACCTCTACATCTTCCATAAAATCATCAACATCGTCAACTTCATCAGGATCATCAAACTCTCCTTTCTTTTCAAATTACCATGACAACAACTTTATCAGAGACTCTAATGGGGGCTATCAACAAGTGTTTTCAAATAGTAATGGAAATGGAGGTAATGAGAGTTCACATTACTTGTCCAACTCTGCATCGTCTACAAGCTCTAATCTCAGTACAAGCAATGGTAGCACCATTAGCACCAACACCACTAACACCATCAACAATATCAACAATATCAGCAGACAAGGCTCGGCAATAGATAGTCTTGTATCACTTGCCAATAGTATTAGTATCAATAGTAACAACAACAACACAGCAACAGCAAATGCAGATCCTACAGCAACAAATAAACAAGAAGACGGCAACACAACAACCAATGTATTGCCTTGGAATGAAAGCTTCCAACAACTATTGGATCTACCGATAAAGTCGTTGGAGGATGAACGTATACGTAATCAAAACATCACATTCTTTTCAGAGCTACTTGCCGCACAGGCCAGCAAATATGTAAAGACACTGGTAAGAGAGGTCCATTTGAATCCCAATCTCAAGACCATCAAGCCGTACAATTGCGGCGGTTTGGCGGGAGGACTCAAGTACTCAATCGACAACATGTTTATCAAGTTTGCATTGAATCCCTATGGTATCTATGAACAGCAGAATCCCACCAGCTACTTTGCCAACAAGGCTGCCGGACACGAGCTCAAGAGCATCAACTCGCTTGTGTCTTGCGCCGTGCCTAACCTCCATTTCCCCCTGATGTGTATTCTCAACTTTCGTGGATTCCGTCTCAGTGTCATATCCGAGTTGCCTATCTCATCCAACACCATTGTGTTTGGCAGTTCCAACGCTGGCCACATGATACACGACAACCAAACTGTGTACAAGATGATGGTCAAGATTGCCGAGATGCTCAATCTCAAGACCCATCTCGTCGAGCAGAGCAAATCGGGTGGCGGCGATCTGTTTAAAAACACTGCTGCCAACAAGCAGTTTTCAATTCCCCTTGCCGTCGACATTGAGGGCCACTTTGGCTTTGACGGGCGATACTATATCGTCGACAGCGCGCGTTTGTTCCCACCCGAGAGCCCCGCCTATGGCATCACAGGTGGCTTTTTATACAGATTGTTTCGTACAGAGTTTCTCAAGCGTTACGAGACCCAGTTGTGTGCTGACGCTTTCTCTAACTTCAACATCGTCAATCCCAAGCAGCACAACGATGAGGTCGAAAAGGCCACAGACTTTCTTGTGGAACAGGTGATTCCCAACTTTGCCAAACACGTGCTCCCCGTGCTTCCCATCGCCAAGCTCAACATCAAGGAGCACCTCCACAAAGAGGGCATCAATCTCAGATACCTTGGACTCGTGCTCTACCACGTCGTGTCGACATCGCTCCAAAACAAGCACAAAGACGAGCTGATTGGCAAATTTGTCATTGAGATGCTCTCCAGAATCCTGCGATACATCATCTTTTCCGAGATGAGAAAGCTCAATGAGATCGAAGACGAGCCACATCTCTATGTGGCCCTTACTCACCTCAACCTCATCCTCTCGCCCTACCTGACCGGCAACAACTTCATCTACTGGACTCAATTCATTAGCAACTCGTTGGTGGCCAAGTACACCTCATCGCTCCATGCTAAGCCCACCCAGGAGCTCTGCGTCACCCAGCTGATCCGTGACTCCAAGGGCTTTTACCTCTACTTTAGCAACGACTCGAACCGATTGCGTTACAAGCTGTTGAAAAAGTTTACCCAGCTCACGGGCATCATCATCAGTCCCTCCTACTTGGAGAGACTCAAAAACAACAGAGACAACTCGTCCATCATCCCTCCACTCATTCTGTCTGATATCCTCGAGATCCAAATCACCGTCAAGCACATGAAGGTCTCGCCCAGCTTCAAGGCCTTTGAGCAGTTTCCCGAGGCCGAGCAATACTATCTCAAGGAACTCGAGTTCAAGTCGAATAAGCTGGGCAACGACCACACACAGGTGGCCTACACCCACGTGCATTTGGCCGACCTCTACTCGTCCTACTCGCTCTTGGTCAAGGCGGAAAAGCACTTGCACTTGTCATTGCAGATCTATCAGTCACGTTTTGGCCCCGACGATATCTCGTACCAAGACATCAAGGAAAAGTTGGCCGTGCTCTGCATCAAGCAAAAAAAGTTTGACGAAGCCATCAAGTTGCTCAAAGAGATTCTCGATGTCAAAAAGAAACAGTTGTCGAGCGACAACATAGATATTGCCGACACTTGCGACAATATTGCCTGGGCCTACCAAAATAGAGGCGACTTTCAGTTGTCGCTGACCTACTACACCGAGGCACTCAAGATCAAGATGGACAAGACCGGTAACAGTATGTCGACCGCCAAGACACTCAACAATCTCGGCCATCTCTTCTTTTCCAACAACGAGTTGGTCAAGAGTCTCGACATCTTTTCCAAGGTCAAAGAGATTTTTATCCAGCAAAAGGGTCCCGACCACAGCGACGTCGGCACAGCATACGACAACCTGGGTATGGTGTACAGCAAGAGCCGTGAATACCAGCTTGCCGAAAAGTCGTTCAAATCGGCTATCGAGATCCGTAGCAAGCAGTTTGGCAAAGAGAGCCGTTTGGTGGCAATCACACAAGACCATTTGGCCCAGCTCTATGTCTCTTGGGACAAGACCAAATACGACGATGCCACCAAACTCTTACAATCGTCGATCCACATTGTCGACCAATTTCCCGATTTCTACTCGCAGGCCTTTATGCGTTTCTCGCTGTCCAAGGTCTACAAGGCCAAAAAGGAAAAACAACAAGAACTCAAGCTCCTCAATGAATCGATCCAAATCTTTGATCTCCACAACATCCAGTCGGACCTCACTCCCAAGATTAGAAAGAGAATCCAGGATCTCTCCAAATCGGGCCTCAGCAAGCTCATCAGTTGGATCAACAACCCTGTCGTCAAGATGCCTCCCCCTGTGACCCTTATCAACCACAACATGGTTGAGTCGCAAATGTATGGCGGCCACATGGAAATGAAAAACGACAACTCGTCCTTTGTGTCCAAGTCCTCGTCCATTCCCAAAGAGTGGCAAGATCTATTTAGTGAGGCCGGTATTAGTAACGAAGATATGGCAGATCCCAAATACTCTGAAGCCATCAGAGAGATTATTGAGGAGTCATTCAAAACCACTGCCACCTCCAACAGAGCTACAGCCAAGAAATCTGTCGTTGCCAACAGTCGTAGATCCATCAGAGCCAGAAAAGAATCTGCTCAAGAGACAATCAAAACCTTGCAAAAGGATGCCAAGAATTTATTATCCAGCTCCTCTGTTAGCAGCAGCAGTAGTTCAGTGTGTAAAGAACAAACAACAGCCAACATGGCCAGCAATGGTTCACCCAAGTTACAAAAGAAACAACCAGCTATTCGTTCCATTCCACGTCCATCAACCGCCATTCCTCCATCTGGCGGCGCCCCTGGTGCTCCTGCTCCAACATCATCTTTGAGCAAATTCAAAGTCAAGTCTGCTCCACCACCCCCAATGCAAGCACCCACTGCTCTTGCACCCAGACCAACCCTCTCCCCTATTATGGCTCCTATAACACCACCAGCACCAATATCGCCAGTCATGGAACCAACTCCTTCGTCCTACGACAAGTCATCGGCAGACATGAGACACAAGAGAGTCGAGCTTCAAAAACCAAACCAAAAGAAATCAGCCACCGACATCTTTGGCCTCTTCAGATCCGAAGCCCCCAAAGAAAAAGAGGCCTCTGCCCCTCAGCCAGAACTCAGCAGAGCCAATTCACCTGCTCGTGCACCAATCAGAAACAACAACATTGTTTCTCGATCTCAGTTTGCCGACCAACTCAATGTCGCCCCCTCTGCAGCCTACTCTTTGGCCAGTCCAACCCCTGTACCAACAGCCACTGTTACCTCGACAACCTCGACATCCTCATCCCTCTATCCCTCACTCTCTGACCCTGTTCCCCAACCCACTCCATCTCTTGTTTTCTCTCCCACCTTGTCTACATCTCCATACTCGTCAAGCTCCTCCATGTCGCCATACGTGGCATCAGACAGCAGTCCCTATACCTCACCCCAACTCCAAGCACATGTATATTATCCCCCACCCTCTGCTCCACAATACTATCAACAACAAACACTTGCATCTCCATCACCACAACCCTCTGCCGCATACTATGCTCCACAATACTATCAACAACAGCAACCACTTGCATCCCCACCCCCTCAACCTGCTGCTGCATACTATGCTCCACCTCCTCCTCCACCCGCTGCCTCTGGATACCATGCCCCACCTCCTCCTCCCGCTGCCTCTGGATACTACCAACCAACTCCACAACCACAAATCCAACAACAACAACAAGCCCCAGCAAGAACATCTTATTTTGCACCACCATCTCAAAACATCCCTCCTCTCCAAGCCTACAAACCTACCGTCAATCAACTTTATCCCGTTGTTCCATCCATCTCCTCTTATGATATGACCTCTCAATACTTGTCCATTGAACAACAACAACTCGAGGAAGTTTCAAGAATGACCCAAGATTTATCTCAACTCCAAGAACAAGCAGGAGCCATTCAACTCGATGCAATTGAGCAAGAACAAGAGCAAGAAGAACAAGAAGAACGTAAAGAATATTACGACTCTAGTGAAGATGAAGGTTATGACGATGACGATGACGATGATGGTATTGAATATGATGAAGACGAAGATGACGAATATTATCAACAAGAACAACAACAAGAAGGAATTTATTGGCCACAATTTAATCTTAACCTTATAAACAAAGAAAAACTTATTGAAACTATCAAGAAAAGAATTCATGAAACTAAAACAGATGTAAAATCTGTAATGAAAAAGATATAACTTGTATAAACTCAACAATATATATATATATATATACTATACTGTACTGTACACTCTATTAACAACAACAACAACCACATCATATGTAATTTTGTACAAAATAAATAAAACAATAAATTAATTAATTAGATAGTATTTCAATATATCTATCTAAATTTAAAATATTAATTCAATTTACATTTTTTTTAAAATATATATATCTGCAATGTTGTAATTATCAAGATATCAACAAATATACTTTAAATCTTTGAATTTGATTGAAAAAAGGTGTAATTGATTACTTAATTACCACCACTTTATTAACAATATAAAGAATGATTTGATAGCTATACCAACATCATCATCATCAATAATAAATGGATTTACATTATTAATTAATTACAATAACAATTTACATAATTTGGTTCTTGTAAAAGGATTTTAAAAGTAAAAAAATTTTATTACACTTTTACCTCTTCATATTGAAAACATTGTCAAACAATCACATAAATGAGGAGGATCGATCATCATATTCAATACCTATGTGTTGTGTCTAATTCGACACCCACACCAATCAATCAATTGTTTTTGTTGCTTAATGAAATGAGGTGTTTTAATTGACTAATAAGATTATAGATCTATATTTTCCAATGTCATTCTATATTTGTCTCCACAAACATATATATAGAGAACACACTTGGAAAATGATAATTGTATATTTTTGTCGGGAAAAGGATCTATCATCTTTTCCAAATATGGAAATATTTTAACAATTATTGTTTATCATTTCCGTGTCTATTCATCTTTTACTTGTACCTTTATAAAAAATATAGATCTCTAATGTTTGCATAGATTGATTTAATATAAACACACACCAAAAAAAGTTAATCCTATTCGTTTGAATCAAGTTTTTTGGATAGGGGTGGGTGAGAGAGAAATCTAAAAAGTGGGGTTGTTAAATTTAGTGGGAGATTTTAAAAAATCTGTGTATTACCAACTGTGTGGGTGATTGTAAGTGATTTTTATACACAAATACAAGAGAGCGGGCTGTATTTTAGGGTCTATGATGTTGCTACTAATAGTACACTATTGGTTGTTGTTGTTGCAAAGTATACTGTTGTTGTTGGTGTTGGTGATGTTGAATACCAAAAAGAGTGTGTGAAATGTTTATTTATTTGGGATAATGTGGTTGAAAGTGAGATTTGATTGATTAAAAAATCAAAAATACGAATGCTTAATGGGTAATGATGTGTGTACTTTTGGTTTTGTTTTTTAATTAATTTAAAAAAGTGTGGTGTGATTTTTTCTTTATATATACAAAGATAGAGAAACTAGTTCATCTCACCCACACACCCATTCTCTTTCTTTCTCTTCAACTCACTACAACCAATCAATCAACCACCCACTCTAAAGAATAGATCTTGGAAATAAAGGAAAAAAACAGACTATCATTAATATAAGCACTTTTTAAAGTATTTTGTTTTTTAATTAATGGTGTCTGTGTGTGTTTGATGTCAAATATAAAAAAGTACCCCCAAAATACAGTGTCATATAGATAAAACTATATATTCCTCTCAATCATACTGACTTTTGGTGTTTGGTGTGAATGTGTGAGGGTTTATATTCCACTTTTATTAAAAATTAAGGTGATTTATTTAATTAATTTCCCATTTGTGTGCATGATTAAGGATATAAATATTTAATTATATTTAAACTTTATTTTCTTGTGTTTAAAGCAATAATAATATCTTCTTTTTTAACTATTGTTATTTTATTTGTTGTTTAAATTATTGTAAATCTCTTTTGTAAATTCAAATTTATTTTATTATTTATTGTTATTTTTGTTGATTTAAAAAAAGTGTTTTTCCGTACTTTTAGATTTGTTGTTGCTATTGATATTATACAAATAGATTCAAATCTTATTATTACTTGTCTGGTTAAAAATTTTCTAAACATTTTTTTTTTTTTTTTTTTTTTTTTCACAATTACACATCATCAAATTCCTTATTCATTTAAATTCATTAATTTTGAATCTATCCTAATTGTCCCAAATATAATATTTCGTTCGTGTGTGTAAATAAAATAGTATATATATTTATTTAATTTTTTAAATAATAAAATAATAAAATAATAAATACAAATAATAAATTAAAATTATCAAATAATAAAATAATAAAATAATAAAAATGGAAAAGTGGAATATTACAGGTCTCGATAAATCAATTATGGAAGATCCATTTTTTGATAGGCTTTTAGGTTGCATTTATGGATCAGTTTTAGGTGATGCATATGGTTTATGTAAGTTATTAATTATTACGCGATGAAAAAGACACAAAGATATTAATTGATCAAAAAAAAATCATAGCTACAGAATTATTAAACAAAGATCAAATTTTAAAAATATATGGTACCAGCCCAATTCCATTTCCTTGTGCAATTAAAACATCACATTCATGTAGATGGCCAAGAAATGATTGGACAGATGAATCTGATCAAATGATTTTGGCTATAGATTCTTTGGTAGAGAGTGGCGGAAAGGTGGACGAAATAAATTATGCTAAAAAGCTACAAAAATGGTTAACGTGTGGATTTCCTGAACTTGGAGACACTGCTGGTATTGGTGCTAGCTTTAACTCGATTGTTCTTCAACCACAATTTCTTACACATCCCTACACAGTCAGTGAAAAAAATTGGATCACCAGTGGCCGTAGACATGCCACCAATGGAGCATTGCCACGTTCCATTATCACTGGTATGGTGCACCACAATAAATTACAAACAGTCATTTCCAACGCCACAGCAATCACCAAAGTAACACATTATGACCAAAGATGTATCGTATCAAGTGTGGCATTAAGTCTTGCCGTGGCCATTTTACTAAGCAACACTCAATCGAAAAAAAAACTCGATGGCTCCAAAGAGAGTAAAAATGATGAAATTGAGCATCTCATCGAAGAAATTATAAAGGCCTGTTGTCAAATGTTGTCTGGATCAATTCAAGAAAGAGTTGAATTTGAAGAAATTGTATATAACACTTCTTTAGAGTCTTTTAATCTTTCCAGTCCGGAATCTGTTAGTTTTGTTTTTAAATCCTTGGGTGTTGGATTCTGGGGTCTTCGTTCAAATTATTCTTTTAAAGAAACTTTAAATATTGTTGTACGTGAAGGTGGTGATTCAGATTGGTAAGTTTTATATTATTCTATTTTTTTAGATCCTATATTTCCAGTATACTAACATTTTAATTACCTTGTTTAGTAATGGATTTGTATGTGGCGCAATGTTGGGATGTAAAATTGGATTTTCACAATTGCCCAAAGACTGGTTGGCAATGCTCCCTTTTAAGGAATGGTTGGATCAAAAGGTAATTAGATTTATTGATCTAATTAAAAAAAATATGTAAAGTTTAGAAAAATAAAAAAAATAAATAATAAAAGATAAATGTTTAAGAATTAATTAATTAATTAAATAAGTAAATGAAAAGAGTATTTATCATATTCATCATCATCAACATCGTAAATATTTATAAAAGAAGAGAGAGAGGAAAAAAAAACAGTAGTTGTAATGATTATGATAATGATGTCCATCTTTTAAATAATAAACAAATGTGTGTATCTTGCAGATCTGTTAAATTTGAATTAATTCGAATGTCTTTAAGATTTAGAAAAGATGTCTACACGATATTGTGATCGATCCAATATCTATTAATAAAAAGAAATAAATAACGAAAAAAGATCTACCTTTTTTTAAAATTTAGTTTTTATCCCTTAAAAAGGTAAATCTAAAATCATTGCAAAGATAAGATCCTGATTAAAATAGTAGTAATGTACAAAGTATCGTCATAATAAATAAACTCATTCATAACCTATACACACATATATCCAAGGTGAATACTGATAAAATTTCAACAACAAATAAATAATAAATAGACAGTTATTGTTGATTATTGATCGATTAAATCAAATGGTTATACAAATTATTATATTTTTTTTAGTTTTGTTTATGTATTATGATTCCATCTCCTAAGAAATGTATCTATGTTATATTATGTTTGTTTGAATGATTCTATTAATATATATTACTATTATTATTTCCATGATAAAATAAATATTTATGTACCTATAAATCTAATAATTGAGAGTGAGAATATATTATTTAAATGTCTTTGTTGAGGGCATCGATCTTTTTGTAGTAAGCTTCTCTGTCGCTGATGTTACGGTCAGTAACAGCTTTTTTGAACCAAATAGCTGGGATGGTACCAATGAGGAAACCGTAACCGATATCCTTGTAGACTTGCATTTTAATAAAAGTTGGTAAAGCACCTGACATTTTTAAATCTAAAATTATAATTATTGTGTCAATAGTCTAACCTTTTTAATGATCATTAATTATTTCCTCCATCCTATAAGCAAGCAAATAATGATATAGTCTACTGCATCGTAGTATGTAGGTAGCTAGTGGAGTATAAGTGATGATCATTAAATCACACAAACAAACACTATTGATGTTCTCCTTGCTTCCGTGTGTCTTGTACTGCACTATTTGCTCTTTTGTTTGTCTTAAATGCTAAATCGTGTATTATTTCCACCTGTATTTATTAGTTGTGTTTATTGAATACTGCTATACTACTATTGCTACGAAACTGATTTTAAGCAAGTGTTTTCACTGATTTCACACTCAACTACACACTACTCTCTACAATACGGCACTATATCACTATTTGATCACATCTGCACTCATACAAATAATCCTACATTTTAATTGATGTTAATGTATGTAAACAAAAAAAAAAAAAATGAAAAAAAATAAATAGCAGTGGGTGATGCGCGCTCTCACATAAAAAAAAAAAAGAAAAAAAAATCAAAATTTTCTATGAGAGAAAAGTCGCAGATTAAAACAATTTAGCAGAGCTCTCATAAAAACTTTTTTGCCATCAAAAGATAGTGCGCAAAACGTTATCAAAATTTTTTTCAAAAACAATTTTCCATTTTTTTAATTTTTTTTTTGATTTTTTTTTTTTCGAAATTTTTTTTTCGTCCATGAGCACCCAATGGTGGGGGCGCACTGCTCTCGGTCGTGTGTTGCTGCTGGCCTCTCTGCGCACAATCTTCTCTAAGAGCCAAACAACAAAGTCAGTTTTCTTTTGATTTTAGTATCATTATCTCTTTGTAGACGTTATCACATAATATACAAAATGATCAGCAAATTCTCTCTCTTTGTCGAGATCGGACGTGTTGTTTTGATTAACTATGGTCCACTCCTTAACAAAACCGCCATCATCATTGATGTCTTAGATCAAAACAGAGTAGGTGTTTAGCAACAGGATAGTAGATTGGATTGATTGATTGGATTGGAAGATGATTGTCATGATTGATTGTTGATTTGGGCTGTGAAAAGGTCAAATAGTCTAGAATCTATCTAGGAATCAAGAATATCCCAAATCATGGCCTCTACCTATCTACACAACAAAAACCGCAAAACAGGTAGATTAACATTGATTATCATCTATATAGGTCTTAGTCCACGGTCCAACCACTGGTGTCGAAAGACAAATCGTCAACATTAAATGGATTACTCTTACCAAGTTAACCATTAAAGTCCAAAGAGGTGCTCGTCTCGCTTCCCTCATGACTGCCATCAAAGCTGCTGATCTTGACAACAAAGTTGCTCAATTGAATCTCGTCAAAAAGATCACTGCTGCTTCTGACAAAGCTGCTTTAACCGATTTCGCCCGTTTCAAATTAAGACTCGCCAAATCTAAAGTAATTATCATTGAAAACATAACATAACTATCATGAATCATATAACTAATATCATTTTAATAGGTTAACAAGAAAGTCAACAATGAAGTTAGAAAATTAGTTAACGAAGCTAACAGAAACTCCCACAAAAAGATGGTTGCCCAAAAAGCCAAAGGTCACGTCAAGAAAACCAAATAAATGAATATCCTATAAAGATATTAATTGTTTAAAAAAGAGATAAATTTATTTAAAACATCATAATGTGTATTCTTTATTTATAATTTACTTTAAACTGATCAAAATTAATAGATTTAATATATGATATTTTTCTCAATACTCATCTCTTTAAAGTAATAAGAAATACCATCAGCGAAACAAAAGACCAACAAATCGAATGGCTCCTAAATTTAGATACTAAAAAAAGTGTAAAGCAGACATGAGGACACTGATAAATAGGAAATGTAGATTGGATTTACAATACTGCCCATTTCATATTTGTTACAAAGCACAACAAAATTTTATTTCAGTGTTGGAGGAGATATTTTGTTGGATTTTTGACAACATTTAATTCCTATTGAGTCAGACTGATAACCATAGAGAAAATAAAAAAATAAAGCATTGCGATCCTTACTCTCTGACCCTGACCAAAAACACCCCTTCAGCCAAAATTCATGTTTTTGCACATTATAAAGCCTGGTCCCTATTAAAAGGAACGACATCCTAGATAATTTTTATGGAAAATATCTAATTTTTATCAAATTTTTATCCTTGAACTTTTTTTTTTAAAATTTTTTAACAATTTACGGGGGCATGTGAGATGGCAGAGGGGGAGCGAACGAGATTTCAGTCAACCTTGACCTCATTCACATCATCAACCAACCAATAAATCACCAAGAGTCACTAACATACACTCTTTTTTTCAATTTTTTTTCATTTTTTTTTATTTTCCCCATATTCTCAATCGCTCCCCCCATCCCTGTTCTCATAGTAAGTATTTTGTTGGATATTTGGATAAATACCACACAACATAAAAGAAACTCATACACACTCAACACACCATTTCTTTCTACTATCACTTTTCATTCCTTTCTTTTTCAAAAAAAAGTGGGTGTAAATTAACACAAATATTTTAAAAAGTAATATACCATCACCTTACATACATATACACCCACACTATTTCATAGCACACACAAAGTATAAATAATACTCGAATTGAGAGTTGAAAATATTTCAACACTTTTTACAACATCCCAAAATCCATAAACTATTTTTTTTTCCTATCTCAACTTTGTTTGGAGGCCATATATATCTGCTTTTCAATTTCAATTTTATTTAATTTTTGTATAGTCACAATATACTCACAATGTCTACTCTTGAAAACAATGATACAGCAGTTTCCTTAGACTCCGAAGTTGGTACATCTCCCTCTGTTCTTCCACTATATAATTCATCATCATCATTTCCAAATATGTCAAGTATAAAATCATCATCATTAGAAGGATACAGATCCATGATTCAGTTTCCATTAAATAATGTTCCTGGAAAAGATTCAAATTCAGTAGAGTCAAGAAATAAAGGTCAAAAACAACCATTACATGAAAAATTGGCAAACTGGGCAATCAAAGATTTTGAATATAAAGAAGTATGATTATTAATTTATAAACTTTTTGTTTTCAAATAAATACTAACATTTAAATTAAATTAGATTAGAGAAGCAATTAAAAATACAGTATTAAAAAACAAAGAATTATTTGCCATTGATTTAAATGCCACCAAAGAGCAACAAAGATTAAAAACACTTAGACAAACCAAAGCTTTGATGGATAGTCTTTTTGCCACTGGATTGTTACATACTTCAGATTTAAAAGAGTGTCCAAGTAAAGTAGTGGCATTTATTGATATGGTTTCTCAAATTGATGATTGTAGTATGTAGTCTTTTTAATATAGATATTTAAAATCTAAACTAACAATCAATACTATACCCCACTTTAGGTTTAATGACAAAATTAACAGTAAACAACTTTTTATTTGGAGCAGCAGTTTATAATTTGGGTACTGAAAGACATCATGCTTTATTACCAGATATTGAGACTGGAAAACTATTGGGTTGTTTTGCAATGACAGAGTTGGGACATGGTTCAAATGTAAGATCATTGGAAACCACTGCCACATATGACCCAGATACAGATGAATTTATAATAAATACACCACTTAGAACATCAACCAAATGGTGGATAGGTAATGCTGCTCATGCTGTAATTTCCGCAGTATTTGCTCGCTTGATTATCAATGGAAAAGATCAAGAAGTACATGCTTTTCTTGTCCCAATTCGTGGCAAGAATGGCTTTGATTTATTACCAGGTGTCAGAATTGGTGATATTGGAAATAAATATGGTTTAAATGGTGTCGACAATGGTTGGATTCAATTTGATAATGTTAGAATCCCAGCTTCAAACCTTTTGGACAAATTTGGAAGTGTTGAAGGTGGATCATATAGTTCACCTATCTCCAATCCATCCAAAAGATTTGCCACCATTCTCGCCCAAATGATCACTGGTAGAGTAACCATTTCATTTGGATGCACTAGAGCACTTAAAGCCGGTTTGGTCAATGCCACCAGATATGCCACTAAACGTCTTCAATTTGGACCCACCTCCAATGGTCCAGAAATTTCCATTATGGAGTATCCAACGCACTACTTGACCATCATGCCAATGATTGCCACAGCATATGCCTTTGATGCCATCAAACACTATCTCTGCAAACGTTTCCAAGAAAGAACTGATGAAGGTGAAATCCACGTAATGGCCTCGGGCCTCAAAGCCACTATATCTGAATACTCCACTATTTCTTTGGCCGAACTTAGAAAGCTCTGTGGTGGTCACGGTTATGGCTCCTATGCTAGATTTAATGCATGGATCTCTGCCATTGATGTCGGTCGTACTTTTGAAGGTGACAACACCCTCCTTCTCCAACAAGTCGCAAAAGATCTCTTGACCCAATTCAAAAAGGAATACTCTGGAAACAAGTTTACAGGCACATTGAAATATCTTGGCAAAAACACCAGTCTCCTCATCAGTGGATTAAATCCATACACCACCTTCCGTAGCGATGAATCCCATTTATTGAGTCTTCAATTCCTCTTGGACTGCATGGAGTTCCGTTCATCCAAGCTCCTCATTCAATCCGCCCAAACCGTTTCCAAGAGATACAAAATCACCAAAAACTCATTCACTGCCTGGAACCAGTCGCTTGAGATTCTCAACCATTTGGCCAAATCTCACACAGAAACCATGATTGTTGGTAAATTTATCGATTCAGTAAATAATGAAAAAGATGCCGAAACCAAAGAAATGCTCAGAAAGCTCTGCCAATTGTATGGTCTCACTAGAATTAGAGCAGATTTTGAATTTTTCAGAAACTCAAATTATTTAAAGAAAAACAAAGCTATTGCTATCGTTAAATTGATTAGCCAATTGTCAGCTGAACTCTCACAACACTGTCTCTTGTTGGTCAAAGGTTTTGGTCAAGAAGAATATCTTATTGAAAGTCCACTCGGATATGAAGACGGGGATATCTATGAAAATATTTGTAAAAAAGTGGGTGGTCCATTCACCGAGGCAAATTATCCACCAATCATTGCCGCTAAATTGTAAATCTACTTAAAATCTTTTTTTGTCTAAAAAAATAAAGAATATCTATTATATATTTAATTAGCTGTTTGTACATCTTTATAAAATTTGATTCTTTATTAGCAACAGAGGTAATATAATTAATTTTCCATAAAAGCAATCTTTTATTTCAATGCCTGAAGTTTTTAAAAAGAGAAAAATAAAGAATTCTTTTCTTTTTCAAAAAGTTCTGACATAGAGATAAAGTGGCTCTGACGGAAATTTTAATATATTGGAAGGGGTGTATTATAAAGTCTATTACACCTCGCCTGTAAAAATTTTTTCTTGTGCACAAAATTTTTCGTTCGTTTTTTTATTTTTTAAAATTTTTTTTATCAATTTTTTTTTCAATTTTTTTTTCGAATCATTCATGATTGATTTCGTCTTTTTTTCGTTCTCTCTTTTTTCATATACACATAACTTGTTAAATTCTATTAATAAATAGAATAGAATATATAGACCAAAATGGGAAAACGTAAATACTATTGTTATATTAACAGCAATAAATAGTATCACATTATTAATAATCTATGTACATACATAACAAATATAGAAACTGCCAGTAAACGTCAATCTTTACACAAAAAGCATAAGGTTGAAAAGAAAGTTGCAGAACATCGTCGTAAAATTAGAAAATTAGCCAGAGATAACCCAAAATTAACTAGTATGTCAATCTTATATATATCTTTACAAGAGGATCGATCTAGATATATAAAAGAAATCTAGATATAAAATATATAGATATAGATTATTAATATATAAAAAACATGAAATTATTATAGAATCAAAGAAAGATCCAGGTATTCCAAATTTATGGCCATTTAAAGAAGAAATGTTACATAAAATTGAAATGGCTAAACAAAAAGCTAGTGATGAAAAGAAAAAGAAAAAGGAATTGAGAAAAGTTGAACAACAAAGAGATCTTGCATCCATGGCAATGGAGGCTAAACAACGTGATGAAGAATTCAATAGAAAACAAGAGGTCAAACGTCAATTAAAAGAACAATCTGGATCCTTCCAAAAGGAAATTAAAGACAATTCATTGAAAGCTTTTTACAGAGAAGTCAAAAAGGTTATTGAATCAGCTGATGTCATTCTCCAAGTATTGGATGCTCGTGATCCACTCGGTTGTCGTTGTTTGGAAGTTGAACAAATGATTTTAGAACGTTACACTGGTAAAAAGATTGTTCTCATTCTCAACAAGATTGATTTGGTTCCCAAGGAAAATGTCATGTTGTGGCTCAAGTATTTGAGAAACTTTTACCCAACTTTGGCCTTCAAGTGTTCCACTCAAAATCAAAAGAGAAACCTTGGTCAATCATCTGTTCAACCAGAGGCTGCCAGCAAAGAATTACTCAATGCCACTGAAAGTTTGGGTGCCGAACAACTCCTCCAACTCCTCAAAAACTACAGTAGATCCCTCAATATCAAGACTAGTGTCAATGTCGGTATCATTGGTTACCCAAATGTTGGTAAGAGCTCATTGATCAACTCTTTAAAGAGAACTCGTTCCGTCGGTGTTGGTGCCACCCCAGGTTTCACCAAGGTCGCTCAAGAAGTTCATTTGGATAAAAATGTCAAATTACTTGATTCACCAGGTATCGTCCCAATCAGAGGTGCCATTGACGATAACATTATTCTCCGTAACGTCGTCAAATTGGAAAAGATTACCGACCCAATCGCCCCAATCGACTCTATCCTCCAACGTTGCTCCAAAGAACAAATTCTCACAATCTATGAGATTGCCGACTATAGCAATACCACAGAGTTCCTCACCTCTATTGCCAACAAGAGAAAGAAAATCATTAGAGGCGGTGTTGTTGATCTCAAATCTGCTGCCATCTCTGTCATTCGTGATTGGACTGGTGGTAAGATTCCTTTCTATACTCAACCACCCAAAGCTAATCCAACTGGTAAAGCTGCTACCATTGTTTCTCAATTCTCTGAAGAATTCAATATCGATCAAACTGATTTAATCTCTTCACTTCGTGAAAAGAAATCCAGTGAATTTGCTTCCCTCGAAGCCTCTGATAAATCTGGTCAAGTTGATACCTCTATGTTTGATAATCTTGAAGAAGAAGAGATGGAAGAAGACGATGAAGAAGAAATGGAAGATGACGATGAAGAAGAAATGGAAGAAGAAGACGAAGACGACGACGAAGATGAAGAAGACGAAATGGATGAAGATGAAGATTCAATTTTACAATACCAACAAAAATTACTTCAACAACAAAAACAAGTTGTCAGTGCCACCAGCAAGGCCATTAGCAATGGTCCAAAGGGTAAAGTACAAAATCTCAAAGATGAAAACGATCAATATAATCCTCAATCAAACAAATCCAACAAGAAAAACGCAAAAAAACTTAAAAAGAAATTTGGTCTCATCACTACCTCAACTGGTAAGAATGTTAGACAAGATGAAGATGATGAAGAACAAGTTGATGATGATGATGAACAAGATATTGATGAAGATGATGTATTTAACTAAATAAATTTTAATTATTCCCTTTTATATATAATTTTTTTAAATTGAAACATGATTTGTCTTTATTTAAAAATAATCACAATTTAATTATTTGTTAATTTATAATCAACATACACTCACACATATTTAATCTAAATCTATTAGAACCTTGTTTGCCAGGTAGATTAACCAATTATCCTGAGATTTATTATCAGATTTTGCAATAGATCTGAGATATCAGGAATAAGATATGAGGATAAGTTACTGTTATAGATAACTTACTTTAGAGGGAACAGCAGTCAGTATACTGACATCATCATGTAAATTCGGCAAAATGTTGTTAAAATTTTTTATATGAGAAAAGGCATGGTAGTGTGTTGAATAGGGTAGATTAAAGAAAGCAAAAACAAAAAAAATAGAAAATGTAGATTGAATATTCAGTAACCTAAAACCAAAGGGTTGGTATGAACTTGATTTTCACTAATCAACACACATCCTGTCTTCCTAATTATAGAATATCACCTCGGCAACAGGATATTTTTCTAAATATATCACCCCCACACTGAATAGATAGTGATGTAAGATTCAATTCACGAAATTACGATTTTGAGTTGGTGGTTTATTTTTTTTTTTGATGGTCATGAAAATACCCCACACTACATACACACACTCACAAACATCATACACTTCATCTTTCAATTAATAAAACCGTTAAATAAAAAATAAGATGTTTAGACAATAGAGTAAAGGAAAAAGAAAATTCCAAATGTACACATGTATTTTGCCAGATTCACCCACCACTAGCAACAATTAAAATTTATTTTTATGATGGATGATGTATTGGTGATATCAGGAGGAAGGAGTGAGTGTGAACTTGGAAATGGTTTGAGGTGGTGGCGATAAAAAACCACACATTCACTCACTCACCTTACCACCTTTCCCCCCCCCCACTTTATCTCATCTACTAATAATATTACCCCATTTTTTCCTCTTTTTTTTTTATCACATTTGATAATTTTATTTTTGGATACACTACTTGATTTAAATTCCAATCTTTATTTTCTTGGTTGTTGCCAATAAGACTTGTTTTGTTTTTTTTATTTTTTATTTTTTATTTGGATTATGTTTTCTCTGATTTTCAATATACTCTTTAATTGATTCTTCATTTACCAACACCACTTACACTTTTTTACCCTCTGACTAGTTGTTCCAAATTATTGTGTGTTTTTGTTTTTAAAAACCAAAATTACAATTGTTTAGTGTGTCTATTTTTATTTTGTAGGTGAATTATTCATTACACCTTGCCATACTCACTCATCTCCTGTATTATCAATTTTAATTTTCACATCACCCCCCTCCATCTTTCCACTTTTATCACCAAGAAAAATCAATTCCAACCATTGAGTTTTCTCCATTACATTAAATTAAAAATATCAAAGGTCATTGATTTAATTTGATTGTCATTTACTTTTGTTGAGTGTGTTGTTTATTGTTTTTCTTTTTTTTATTGTTATTGTTTGAATGTGGTTTTGGTGATATATCAATATTTTAAAATATTCATTAAAATAAAAATCAAAAACAAATTCTATTTATAAACACTGTGTAAATACACTCAATTTTTACCATTAAATACCGATATTTCTTTTTACTCAATCTATTATCTGTTCAAAAGCCATTGATTATTTATTTTTTTATTATTTTTATTAATATTTTTGTTAATTTAAAATCACACAATTGCTTGTTGTTTTTTTATTAATAAATATCTCATCATAGAAATTTATATCAGACCAGTAAATACAAATTAGTGTTAATTAGAGATTACTTTTATTACAAGTAAAAAACAATAAGATTTTAAATTAATTCAATCTTTTTAACTAAAAATGGCAATACTTAGTATGTATCAATTTGTATTTTAATTAAAATTTTAATAACTTATGTCCTAATTTTAAATTAATTAATTTGTGTAGAATGTTTAACTTCGTTATCTTTAAATAAATCTACCTCTACTCGTTCCATGGAATCTATACAATTTGCAAATAATACTGTGTCAAGTGTTTCATATAATACAAGCTCGACTGTGTTACTGGAAGATGCCAAAAAAGATTTAAATGACATATTAAATTCTTATTATAGATGGTGGGTAAGATATTGGGAATAATTAAATTTTACTAAAAGTGTCAATTCAAAATTTAAAATCAATCAAAAAAAAATCATATATCTATTTAGAAACCAACGAATATTGCGAAATTGTATTTCACAATTATATATAATCCATATATTGGAAATTTCGATTTAAAAATAAATAAAATAAACAAATAAATAAAAAAATTTCTTTCTTATTTTATCCAATTTTACTACACATCAGTTTTAGTGGATCGTTTGTTAGTGTTATTAGAGATTTAAATAAAGATGGATCCATTAAAGAATTGAGTAAATTTAGATAAAGACATCCAAAGGATTTATTGGAATTAAATATTTACAATGAAGAAAAAAAGGAGCGGTACTTGGCCTGTCTTAGATCATTTTCTTTCCCCAACAAGAAACACTAACGGTGAATTCCAAGTTGGATACATAATGGTTCCAACCAAGAGGAATATATAATGCCTCACCAGCTCTTAGAATTGTGTATCTAACATTTTCAACGTTTGCAAAAACTGGATGATTTTCAATTCTAGATTGATAGGTGTCTTGAGATTTTTTATCATAGATATCTTGTACAGAGATTTCATCATCTTGATGGCAAGATTGAATCTTGGTTTCATCTTTTGGTGGAATCATAGCAATAAACTTTGCACCACTGACAACAGATACAATATTGTCTGCAGTATCTTTATGAAGAACAGTAGTTGAACCCTGTGATCCGATAAATGCACCTTGAATGACTAAATTGTGAATATCATTTTTAAACATACCTTCAGCACTCTTTATATCATTCTTTAATTCAGGACATTCATCAAATAATCCAAAGTTTCTCAAATAAGGTCTTTTAGCAATAGGTGTTGATTCTATAAATGTTTTTTGTTAGAGGGATTCTCAACCATTTGCAATACTAGCGCACACATACCATCAATGACAAATTCATTTTTAGTTGCTTTTTCAATGTATTGAGAAAAGGTCATTGTAAAGATATCAGACATTGGTCCAAATGTGCACATTGATACATCAACTTGTTTATCACCAACTTTTTCAACCAAATAGGATGGTGTCCATTTTTGAATTGCATCCCATGATTTAGCAAATGAACTAAATACAACTGGTTTATTTTCATCTATCAATTGATAAAAGTATTCTTGATCAATTACACTTTGTTCATTTCTTTCTAACTCTTGTACAAGTACCATTTTATTACTATCTTATTCTTATTTAATATCTATCCAAAATAGTGACTTCTTATTTAAATCTTTTTTTTGCAACTATTTAAAAAAAAATCAAAAAATTTTTAGATTTTCACTGAAATCGATTTCGGTGAAAAGATTTCAATAAAGCAAAATATGAAAATTAAATGTATATTTATGTAAATAAATCAAATAAATGAGATATGAATGTACATTTTAAACCTTGAATTCTTATTCATTCCTTTAATTTCAATTCAAACACGTTTCTTCAAGAAATTACACACACAGACTAGAAAGAGGAATAACAAGTATTTGTTTGTTATTAAAAATAGATATAAATATAAATTTATTAAACTGTTGTTATTTGATTACTGTTGGATATGAATCATTACACATATTAGTGTATTTTATTATTATTATTATTATTGTTTTATTTACTTTCTTCTTCTGAGATATCTAGAAAGAGGAGGTAAGATGGCTAAAGTTAATGGAATACGAATAAGGGAGGTGAGTTTAGTGAGAACAAAGGCAGCACCAAAGATACCGGCTTTCTCACCCAATTGAGTTTGTGGAAGATGAAGAGTTTCTAAAATAGTGTTTGCGTCGACACCCATTGACAAGAGATAATAAAAGCCACCCAATGTTGCACCATAGATTGAAAAATAAACAACGACACCCAAGACACCGTATTTCTTGATAATATATTTCACCTTTTCCTTTATAGAAAGTCCCTTGAGTGATGTTTTGCTGTCATCGTCATCATCGTCCTTTTCTTTGTTTTCTTTGATTTCTTTATCGTCTTGTTCCTTTTTATCTTTATTGTCTTTGTTTACCTCTGTCGAGTATCTTCTCACAGCACAAGCATTTCCAAGCAATGCTGATGAAAAGATGTATGGAGATGATGATAGTGCATAAGTATTGATGTTTTTGTTGAATTGACTAGTTATATTCTTGATAGTTGTTGTATTACTGATTGGGGTAAAAGCAATTCTTTGTTGTTTTGGTTGAGAGACAACCATACTCTTTGAAGTAAAGGATTGTTTATAAATAGCAGCAGAGGTTGGACTGAGTACTGCAAAACGAGTCATATATTGACTAGTTTTACCAAATGTCCTATAGAATTGCATCGTTATCTTTATGTCGTGTGTGTTATGAAGCAAAAGTAAAAGCGTCGAAACTTTTTGTGCGACAGATAGAAAAAAAAAAAATTTTGTGCACATCAAATTTTGGTGGATATCAAAAACAAATCAAATCAATAATTATCAAAGAAATTCAAGGAATGAAAAGAAAGAAAATGTATATTATTTTATATTATTACTATTCCAATTACACATCATAATTATATATTTTATTTGGTTTTTTTATAATTATAAATTGAACGGTGAGGTGATCAAAGAAAATGTTGAATGGAAATTGAGAGTGGTAAAATTTTGGGGACAGGGTGTGGAATTTTGACTCGATTTTCAATTTTAAAATAGAGGGATGAAACTCGATCGTGTCCAATAAGGATTCAATCATGTTTTTGTTTAGTTCGCAATAGCTGTCAGAGGTTAAATGGAGCTTTTCTAGACTGTGGTTCGAGGCAAGTGCTTGGAGGACAAGATTAAAGTCTTTGCAATATGCATAGGATCGAATGGTTTTCAATTTAGTTCCCACAGTGATGATTCGAGTCAACAGTCTGTTGATGTAGAGACCAGTGTTAAAGATACCGAGTTTTTTGAGATTTGAATTTGGATTCAAGAGATCCCTGACGAGTGACTCGATGGTGCAGGGTGTGATGTGAGACTCGAATGTGAGATTGAGTGATACGAGTTTACTGGTGCTTTTGATCTCGCTGATGATGGGTGTGTTGATTGTGAGTTTTTGCAATTTTTCTTTGCAGTTGAATATGTAGTTTATAAATTCTTTGCTGTAGACTCTATTGATGTCATCGGAAATCCAGTCGAGATTAATATTGATTAAAGAGTTTTCTTGAGTGAGGTAATAGAGAAACCATTTGATGTCAAATTCATATTGAGACAATACAATACTGAGTGAAAGACAGAGATGTTCAAGTTTAACAAGCTTTGATAGAGCCAAAGCAAACTCTTTGAATGGAATTTGTTTAAAAAATTCTACGTCATCATAGACGATGGATAGGGATTTGAGGTTTGAAAATCTGTTATTTTGAATGGAACAAATTAAATCTTTATAAAACAACACAGAAAGACTTTCAAAATGAATAGATTCAATGGTTTTACAACAAACTGATTGACTTGCACAGGAAGGATTCAATAGAGTTCGAATTGGACATAGCTCCAATGTTGAGTAATCATCGTTTTGATGATGATTACGAGGACTAATATCTGACATTGTTGTGTCTAAGTTTGCTGTTGATGCTTCGTTAATGCTACTACCATGTTCTTCAACCAGATCCAACAAAGACAATGATTTGATATTTGGTAAATCATCTATATATTGCAATAAACAATAAATACTCGGACCATCACATTTTCCATTGAATTGAATTGAAATATTTGAAACAAGACAACGATTTGAAAATATTAGATTTATATGATCTAGACTTAATGGATATCGGGAATCGTAATCTAAATCTAGAGTTTCCAATCTTGAAAAGAATTCCGAAAAACCACAATTGTCATTATTGACCATGTTGTTGTTGTTGTTCTTTATCAATTTATACTTTTCACACATTTGATGAAATACTTGTGTAGAGAAACGTAGCTTGACTGGTGGCAATTGAAAGAGAGAGTATTTTGATTTATAGTGATTCAAGACATCAATATTTTTAAGCATTGATTCTGTGATATCTAAATCCAACTCTCTTGAACAAAATTCTGAAATGTATGAATGAAATTTCCAACACACAAGGCTAATTGTCAATTTCCATTTTCTACAACTATTCTTATCGCTCCAGCAATATCCAATAATCTTTTTTTGAATAAAACAACAATAACTAACTATACTTGATAATGTACATTGACTATTATTACTATTGTTGTGACTAATATTTTGAAGATGGTTATAGAAAATACTATTCTCTACAGTGCCATTATTACTACATTTTAAAGATAATTGTGACAAAAATGATTTACATGGTTCAATGTTTTGTTGGAGCTGTTGTTGTTGTTGTTGGTGATGTTGTGGAAAAATAGTTGATTTATGGTCAATAATATTATTTCCATTATCAATGAGATTAATTTGATGGTCCAGAGTATTATTATTTGTTGCTGATTTGCTAAAATAAATATCTATTTTTAAGTGTATATATAAAAACACAAACACACACACAACACAAACGCAAACGATATTACTTTTTAATTCCTAAAGTAATAACATTGGCCAGTATCGGGGGTGTTGAGTATAATATGGTAAATGGTAAATATTTTTATATCTAAAATATAAAAATAACCTATATAAATATTAAATATGGTATGGATATGAATATGTATGTATGAGGTAACAATAAGACAATAATAACAATAAACACAAACAAATAAAACTTAAAATGTATTTGCGTTGTGGTGTCGAGAAATTTAAAGAAAAAAAAAATAAAAACAAAGAGTAAAACGGTGGGTGTTTGGGTGGTGGATGGTTGTTTAAAATTTTAAAAAATTTAAAAATTAAAAATATTCGAATTTTGCGTCAAATCTTCTGGAAGAAAAAACAAAAAGTAGAGAATATATGGGATGGAAAATGTATGGTGTTTGTTCTAGAGGATCAATTCAGAATGGTGCATGTGGAGCCGGAATGCCATTCAGGTGTATTCAAGATCACCATTTACATCTAAACAAGATATGATGCTGTTGTTGTTATTTATACACAACCATTAGTATTTATTATTATTATTGATTCTGGTCGTCTTCTCCATCGTCGTCATTCCAACCCATGTCATCGAGGAGATTACTGACTTTTCCAAAGAATATGTTTTGGTTATTTGTTGTTGTCGTCGTTGTTGTTTTAGTTGTTGTTATTGTTGTTGATGGGATAGGTACACTTAGTTTTGGTAAAAGAGTTTGTTGAGATTCTTTTTGATCTGGCTGATTTACTAATGATGGGATATTCTTTGTTTTTTTTCTTCTTTTTCTTTTTTTTCTTTTTTTGGGAGTTGTCATTCTTTTTTGACAAGATTTGATTTAGTTCTTTTTGTCTTTTAATTCTTTGTTCTCTTTGATGGTCCAGTCTTTTTTGACTATTGTTGGTAAACTCTAAAGATGGGGATTCTATTGAATTATTATTGTTATTGCTATCATCATTTGAAACTTGATCTTTAAACTCTAATGCTTCTATTGAATGTTCTTTGGTTTTATTAGTCTTATTGTTGCTGTTAATATTCCACCTCCAAGCATCATGATTAATGATTTCATCGATAGTAAGTCCTTTTTCTTTTAGTTGCAGTATATAGGATTGATAAAAAGGTGTTAGGTGTTGTTTACAAAACACAGACTCTTTTGAAACTGGTCTAAGACATTGTCTAATTGAGCATTAGTGAGGTTAGAAACATTAGAGAGGGTGTCTAATTAAAAAAGATAGAGTAAATACTTACAATGAATATTTAGTAGACCCTTTACATTGAATAAATACTTTATCTTTTGAATTTGGATCGACTGCTATAGAGGAGGACGATAGTGATGATGATGATGGGTCACTGTATATATGTTTATTACAATATACACGATTTGTAAATGACTCAACCTTATTTTTACATCGCTTTTTATTTCTTTTCACATACAAACAACAAACATTTGATTTAGGTATACCCCTCTTCCATTTTCTTTTATCCCTTTTTTTAATTTGCTTTTCAGAGAGTTGTTGTTGTTGTTGTTGTTGAGATGATTTCAATGATTTCGTACTTGACAACAAACTATCATTACCACTACCCCCACTATTATTAGCTTTCAATCTCTTATTGGCTAGTGAAAAGGTGAATGATAACTCTCTTTTTCTTTGCTTATCTGTTAATATAATATCATTTTCTTTATCTTTCATTACATTATGATATTTGTGAAAAGCGTGGGTTTATAAAGTTATATTTTGACAAATTGGGCATAATGGCGAAGTTTTTTTTTTTTTTTTTTTTTTTTTTTTTTTCTAAAAAAAAATATTTCTCAATTTTTATAAAATAATGTTCACGTCTTTCCTTTTTTTTTTTTTTCATGTGATACTTTTATATTATCTTTAGATAATTTGATTTAATCATATTTAGTTCAACACTATAACTTTTTACTTTTTAGGCCTCAACAATCTAATTTTTAAATATCCATAGTGTATTACCCTTCACCCCTCTTTTAACTTCAACAAAAAACAACAAAAACAACAAAAAAACACTTATTTGTAATACACTTTCATATCCCTAATTTATTTTATTATACTATACATATACATACATACATACATATAACACTACACAATGCCTTTATTTCAAACTATTCTTCATACATACGAGTAAGTATCAAAGATATACCACATTAAGAAAAATGCTGCATTATGCACACCATTCTAACAAAAATTTGCAAAAACAAAAAAAAAAAAAAAAACAACAAAAGACATTTGTGGGCAGATGCATCACTAGCACATTGGAAAAAATATCCATCACCAGAAAGACCAGATGTATTGAGCGTAGATTTATTATCCAAGGAATTGGATCCAGAAACAGGTATTTTAAAAATCACTAGATTAATTGTTTGTAAAGGAAACACACCCACTTGGTTAAAGTCAATTTTGGGATCAAGTGAATGTTTCTTTTACGAAGAAACCACAGTGGATCCCAAAAACAAGGTTATGGTATTAAAATCACAGAACCTCAATTTCACCAATATATTGGGTGTCGAAGAAGTGTGCACATATACACCCGACCCCAACAACAAGGACTGGACCCTCTTTAAGCAAGAGGCCAAAGTCACTTCATCCATTTTTGGTGTCGCCCGTAAGATGGAGGCCTTTTGCTTGGATCGTTTTGTTGCAAACGCAGGCAAAGGCAGAAAGATTATGGAGGATGCCATTTTAAAGGTTAAATTAGAGGCTGAAGAATCTTTGGCTCAAATCGAAACCACCCTCGACAAAACCATTACAAACATTAAAATTGAAGCAGAAAATTTAAAAGACGAAGCCTGTGAAGGTATTCAATCTATTTTACCAATTACAAAACTCGATGATGAATCTACAACAACACTAAACCACTCTACCAGACCTAAATATCATATTGTCCCACACCAAAAATTAAAATACATTCAAGATCAAGAACAAAGAGCATTGGAATTTAACATTCAAAAAATATTCAAAGGTTTAGAACGTTCTCAAGAGAATACTGCTTTGTTTGATTTTGACTATAGTTTATTTAGTGAAAAAGCTTCCGAAATTTGTTAAATAGAATATAAAAATAATAATAAATAGTATAATAAATTAATATATATATAATATAAAAGAATTGATAAACATTTGTTGTACCTTCTTATTTATATTAAAATCTACAAAGAAAGATATATGTAGATCCTACAAATATTAAATAATGCAAAAAGAAAATCGGTCCATAAAATGGATTAGTTTAACATTGATCGATTTTCTTTTTAAATATTTATATTAAAAGGTTTGAATTGAATAAATCTGTGCAAAATTCACCAAGAAATTGGTATTGTTTGACACTCTATCCATAGTAAATATAATTGAAATATCTAAGACCCATGATCAACCGGATTAGCAATTGTCTCACTAATAATCCTAGATTAATTATGAGTGAGATAACTTCAATTATATATTCACTACAAACCAAACCATCTACAAAATCAAAAACCAATCTTTAATTAATTTATAAAGCCACCAAGTGAGTTGATGATGATGATTTAAAGCAAGTATTCATAAGGATAATATGAAATCCAACAAAACAACTCATCAAAAACTCTATTCAGAAAAAGCAACGCAGTGATTCATACAAAAAAAAAAAAAAAAATAATGCTATGGTTTGGACAGATTTTTCTTTGGCCAAAATAGCTATTGCAAAAATAATTATAAAAGAACCGTTTTTTTTTATTTTTGTTATTTTTTTTTATTTTTTTAAAAAACTTTTTTTTTTTTTTTCTAAAACAACCTCTAGATTTTTTCAAAAGTCACACTTTGTTTCATCATACATCAAAATCGATTCCATCACAAATTACACCCCCCATTTTGTATTATATTTTTATCACACGCGCTACTTCTAAAGAATATAAGTAGTCTGTCAATTCATTGTATTTTTAATAATAAAACAAATCAAAAAGGTATTTTGAAAATCATCATTGTCAAAAGACAAACTCCATAACATCCACACACACGCACACT
This sequence comes from Polysphondylium violaceum, assembly GCA_000277445.1. Lineage (NCBI taxonomy): Eukaryota > Evosea > Eumycetozoa > Dictyosteliales > Dictyosteliaceae > Polysphondylium > Polysphondylium violaceum. The sequence goes on along the minus strand of AJWJ01000033.1, from coordinate 44,567 downwards.
ATAAATCTTTTGTTTTTAATCTCATCATAAAAGTATGATGGATATAAATAGGTTGTGCAAACTATCTATGTATGCATATATGATTGGATGTAACAACGATCTTGATCGTACCCATCATCATAGTCATCATTATAATCCCAGTCAGTCGTCATCATCGCTATCATGTTCTAGCTCATTGTTATAATAAATATTTATGTCAACATATTTTTATCTCATTCATTTGATCTTATCGCAAAGATTAAAAAAAAAAAAAGAATTAATATTATAAATATCCCACTCACACACATATGTTGTGTACAACACACACATAACACAACCACCAAAACCAACTTTTTTTTTTTTTTTTTTCTTCTCCTCATCACCATCTATCTCACTACCCCAAACACCATAATCATCACATTGTGTTCATCACACCCTACTATCTTTATTTGTATACACACCTCCACTACAACATAAATAAATTTATTGATAAAAATAAACACAACACCACCACCAACACCACATGTTTTTTAAAAAAAATCAGACACGTTCATCATAATTTTATTTTATACATTCATTTTTATTGTTGTTGTTGGTTTTTGTCAAATTCAGCAGTTGAATAACAACAACAACAAACAATAATATCCCTTTTTCTATCCCTCAATCTATAGAGGTTGTGTAGCAATAATCAATAATCACTACTATTACTCTATCCAAAATAAAAAAAAAAACAAAAAATATCAAAAAAAAAAAAAAAGACAGCCCACACAACAAAAAGCAAAAAGTAAAAAAACAAGAGATATTTTTTTTTTCTTGTCGTTCTTGTAATAATATCTCTTCTCTTTTCCTTTTTTTTATTTTCAAATATTTTCAAATATTTCATCTATAGCACGTTAGTTTCAAACCATCATATTATACATTTGTTGTTGTTGTTATTGTTTGTGTTTTTATTTTATGTTATAGTGTAGTTATAATCATACTAACTTGGTTATCTTTTTATCATCATTGTAGGAATAATACCAAATAACAAATAGGTCGATAAAGATAAACACATACATAATATATAAATCATGAGTAGTATATTAAGAAATGCTGTCTCCAAGCAAAAAAGAAGATATCAAAAGAATGGATATGATTTAGATTTAGCTTGTAAGTTTTATTTAGGTGTAGCAATATCAAGTGCTTTTTTTTTTGATTTAGGTTATTAATATAGCAACAAATATAGATATTACTGATAAAGTTATTGCTATGGGTTTCCCAAGTGAAAAAGTTGAAGGTGTATTTAGAAATCCAATGAAAGAAGTACAAAAATTCCTTGATCACTATCATAAAGATCATTACAAAGTATACAATTTGTATGTATATAGAGTGTTATTTAGCAGTTTAGTATAGTATATTAACTTTTAACCTCAAACAAAAATAGATGTTCAGAAAGAGATTATGATCATTCTAAATTTTATGGTAGAGTAGGAGTATTTCCATTTGATGATCATAATGCACCACAATTTGAATTGATTGAAGCATTTTGTAAAGATGTAGAAAGTTATATGAAAGAAGATGAAAAGAATATTGTAGTAGTTCATTGTAAAGCAGGTAAAGGTAGAACTGGTTTAATGATTTGTTGTTGGTTATTGTATTGCAAGATGTGGGAAAAGACAGAGGATTCACTTCGTTTCTATGCAGCTTTACGTACCTACAATCAAAAGGGTGTTACAATTCCCAGTCAAATCAGATATGTCCACTACTTTGGCGATGCAGTCAGAGGTGCCATCAAATACACACCACGTACAGTGTTACTTCGTAAGATATTACTTCAACCTCTCCCCAAAGACACCAATCTCTCAGAGATTACATTCAACATTTGTGTAGGTAAAACTCAAGTCTATCACTCTAAAGATTCACTCAACGTCACCATTCACAAGGTTGAAAAGAAAAAGAAATCGAAAAAAGAGAAAAAGGATAAAAAAGACAGCAAATCACAACTTGAACACAGTCAGTCTGTACAGCAATTGAATGGCAGCAGCAGCACCAATGGTAACGGTACTGTCAGCAATGGCACCATGTCTCAACGTGATCTCAACACTCTTCGTTCACAAAGCACCATAGGTTTTGATCAATCGTACGACAATCAAGAAAACGAAGAATACATCTCTTTTGACATTGGCAGTCTCCCATTGTTGGGCGACGTCAGAATTGAGTTTTGCGATAAAGCAGAGCGTATGTTTATGTTTTGGGTAAACACCTCTTTTGTACAACAACACGAGATCATTGGCAAGTCGGGTCTCGACAAGGCACACAAGGACAAGAATCACAAATCTTATCCAAAAGATTTCAGAGTGGAAATGTTTTTCGAAAAATTAGAGCCTTCCCAAACCACCGTCGTTGCCAGTGCCGATGAACAATCACCCGTTGCCATCCACCAAAACGGTTCCACCTCATCTCAAGACAACATCATCACACCAAACTCTGTTGTCGTCGTGACCACTCCTACCATCGCCGTTGCCTCAACCGCTGTTGAAACTAGCACTCTTTCAAATGATTCAAGTACAACAACTCCATTACCATCATCAACAACAATAGAAGCTGTTGTCGTTGTCAAAACTGATGAAAAAGAGACCAACAACAATAACAATAGCAGTAATAATAATAATAATAGTAATAGTAGCAGTAGCAGTAGCGATGATGAAACAACGTCAGAATCCGAACAAAAACCAACTCAACCATCTTCATCATCCTCATCATCTGATTAAATCCAATCCAATTGGATATCAAAAAACAAACAAAAAACCACCAACACCAACAATTAACTATTTTTATTTATTTCATTCTAAAAATAAAACTCTAATTTTATAAACAAAATCTCTATCGGATCGCGATGTGAAATCTCATGTTTGTTAAGAAATTTTACTTTCTTGAGGCGATGATTTAAACAGCTTTTCAGAATGTAAGATCTCTCAAATTTCTTAGACAGTAATAAATCACTCCAAGTAAACCCATTTCTGTAGAGATGAAGTGGAATTCAAAATTGCAAGAATATCTTGGTTTATTTAAAATATAAATCTTTCTTTATTATTTTTTATAATCTAAAACTGAAGACCAAATTGTGAAAAGATGATTGTACCATTTCATTAAATTAATTGTTAATTGTTTAGGATATTGTCCAGAAGGGTCTTGAGGAGTATATGATCTTTTTATCCATTCAGTAAATGCACCAATATGATCTTTACCCAATGTAATGGCTTCTTGAAGACGACTAGATATTTCTTCTTGTTTTAATATTTCCAAAGATTGATTTTTCAGTGTAGATATTCTTTCAAGTGTTTTATTCAATTTATCCAAACTAGCTGCACTTGATTGATTGAATCCATTATTGTTTGATTGAAATATTTCTTTTTGTAAATTACAAATTTCATTATAAATATCTATTAGTTCTCTAATTGATAAATTAATTTGTGGTTGAATGATTGTATTATTATTATTATTATTATTCATTGGTTGGTTTAAAGATTGAGGTGATTGTAAAGATGGTGGAGTGGGTAAATACTGCTGTTGTTGTTGAATTGATTGTATATTTATAGATTCAGATAAAGGAGAGGATGAATGATTTTGACTCTTCATTGAATTTGGTGGACTGTAATGCAAGGTTGGTGAGTTTCTTGCTTTAGGTGAATCATTGCCATTGTTACTATTTCCACCACTACTGCCAAGACTACTATTTGAATCTGTTCTTGAAAAGAATGTTGTTGAATTTCTTTCTCTCACAAGGTTATTGCTACTAATTCCATGACTATTGTTACTATTGTTACTATTGTTGTTGTTGTTGGTGTTTGCCAATTTTTGTAAATTCAATATCTTTGATAAATCAACAGATTCTCTATAGGAAGAAGACTCTCGGACCAATGGACGTTGCAAGGTATCGATTTCTTCTCTTTTCAATGAAGTGTTGTTTTCATCCAATTCCTTGACAATTTCTTTTAACAATAATATCAATTCATGTTGTTCAACGGCACTCTTTGCATAGAAATAAAGATGTTGATTGCCCAGTATGGCAAACTTGTGTTTGATGACTTGATCGTCCACTTGTAATATAATGGCACCATAGAGCGACATGTGGGTGATGGGGATATATCTATGATTGCCACTACTCTCCACGATACCGCTGGGCAAAATATTACTTTGTTTCTTGCAGAGTAAAATAGAGTCATTAAAGATAAATAGATGACGTTCTTTAACTCTACCCTTTTTGTCAAACAATATGGTAATGTCTTTGATATGTCTACGATAGGGCTGCACCAATTCAATGTTTTTCGTGAGAGAAGATTGGATCAACATGATCTTTTCCAAACCTTCGGCATTTCTTTTACTTTCGTTGATGTTGTTGGCAAGATTCTGTATCTCCTCTAGTGCCTTTTTTATATTGTTATAGTCTTTGTGACCCTCTGGTGTATGTTTGAGGAGATCAGACAACAACAATCTGTATCTAGGTATTCTTTGCACCGGTTGAATATTTAAATCCAAAAAATCTCTTTTATCGAGCAATGGATTTGTTTTGCAATCTTTGAAAAAGAAATCTTTGACCTTGGAATCTCTTTTCTTGCACTCTGACAATGTTGATATAGCATTGTTAAAGTTATTGATATACTGTGTATAGAGCTTCAAATAGGGCGATAGATTAATAAAACACTCGGCCAGGCATTGTTGTTGATCCCATTTCTCCCATCTTTTCTCTAAACTCTCTAGCAACTCTTTGTGCACACCATATAGACTAGTGCAATTACTAAATATCGTTGTAATCTCTGAAGCCGACAAGAGATCCTTTTTGGTGCTCTGCAATGGCACGAGAAATACATTGATAATCAATTCCAGACTATTGACATATCTTCTTTCTGTCTCTATGATTTCATGTGCACATTTATTTCTCTGAATGATGTCACTCTTTAATTTGCTGTATCTCTTTCTTGCCAACCACCCTCTCACCACTTTTTGTAGCAATGTGATCTTGTTGTGCATAAGGATTTCCTTTTTACGTATTTGAATTTGATTCTCCAACACCAATATCGATGCATTCTTTGATCCAAACAATTGTTGTTTCACCTCTTCTAAACGCTTCTCTTCCTTGTCCAATATCTCTTTTTTCATGGTTTCATCAAATTGGAATTGACTCAATATTGGTTTCATCTCTTGCAAGTAATGTGAAAATATTTTATCCAATTCATTTGACTTACTTGATAACAACTTTTTAATTGATTGTTGATATAATTCTTTTTTCTCTTCCCATTCTTTAACTCCTTTTAATAATTCATTTGATACTTTAAAATATACTTTGCTAGTTCTATGATTATGATTATGATTATTATTATTGTTATTATTGTTATTATTACTACTATCACTACTATTGTTGTTGATGTTATTATTAGATGACATTGGAGGTGACTTTAAAGCATTTTGTAATGACATTCTTGGTTTTGAGGTAGGAATTGGTGGGCAATATGGTTGTTGTAGTTGCTGAGGCTGTTGCTGTTCTTGTTGTTCTTCATAGTATTGCTCTTGATCATAGTTTTGATTATATTCATATTGATCGTTTTCATATTGATTTAATTCTTGTTCTAATTGTTGATCATGATTATAGTTTTCATCTTGATTATAGCTTTCATATTGATTATACTCATCTTGATTATAGAGATCATTACTATTATTATAATTTACATTATTTTGATTACTATTACTATCATAGATATATTCATCAGCACTAATATTTTGTTGATTTGTAATATTACTATTTTTTGGAGTAGATAATTGTCTAAAATTGGTAGGATTTGAAATTACAATCCCATCTCCAGCATCTTTTTTCTTTGATGATGACTTTGATTTAGACTTTTTATCTTTATCCTTATCATTGTTATTGTTGTTATCAATTGATTGCATATCTTATCTATAGATAGACAGAAAAATATATTAATTTAAACGGTGCGGGTGGGGGGATTTTGTGCATGAATTTATTTTTACTTTTTTTCTTTTTTTTTTGAATTTTTATTATTTTTTCACTTTTTTGTAAGGAAGGAGCAATTATCATAACCTCATAGAGAAAGACATTTTTAAAGGAATAATGATTTGGGTGTTTAGTGTCATTAATAGATGTCTACTTGAAAGATAAGGATTATTTGTGTGTATATTTATTCTAATCAAAATAAGTGGTGAGTATGAAAACACTTGGAAGTTTCTTTTGGAGGTGGGAAAAATTTTGCAAAGACAAATCTATCTTTGCACATCGGGAGTATCTTTTATCAAAACATACTCATCATGTGATGTCTTTTCAAACCAAAAAAAAATTGAAATAAAATAAAAAAAAAAGTAAAAAAAAATTCGAATTTTTAAAAAATCTTGATTTGATTTGTGGGGAAACGGTGTTTATTGGTGCTGATCAATAAAAAAAATAGCACTGATTCAATACTAGTCTTTCATACATCACAACATTCAAACCCTTCACACTTTAGTACCTTGTATATAGTTTGTTTTTGTTAGTAGTTATTTTTATATCATTCATATGCTTTTTATTGTACTATAAATAGTTTTTTCTCTTTTCTCTTTGTCTGTGTAGTATGTGTGTGAATGTGGGTGTGGTGTTTATGATAAAAAAATGAATAAATCTAAATCTTTTGAAAAGGGACAAGCATATGCTTCTTATAGTGGTGGGGCAGCAAATAGTGATTCTCACAATAGTAATGGTAATGAAGCAATAGGGAGAGCGAGCATATCTAGTGTAGATTTAGAAAATACAATAGTTGAAGACATTGATATAGATAGTTTATCATCTCATCCTCCCATAGCAATTAATCTTCACAAGGAAAGAAACAGTGCCATTAGCAATAGTGGTAATAATATATCTGGTAATAATTATCTAACTGTTTTTATGGAAAAAGAAAATTGTAATAATATTCACTCAATCATTGATTCTATCAAAGTATGTGTACATGTATTCTAGTCTTTATCTATGGATTATATATTTATCTATTCAAAATACATTATAAAATAGGAACAATTAAATGACACATTAAATGAATTACAACATTTTGAAAATTTATTAAGTAAAAAAGAAAAGGAAAATGATGATGGTTCTGATTCAATTAAATATGAATTACAACCTTCATATAAAGGATGGTTAGGTTTAATAGAAAAGATAAAGTTGAATAATTTACAAAACTCAAATGTATTTTTAACAATACCAAGTTGTTTGGAATCAAATATTCCAATTCAAACCAACGAAAATAGTCAACATAAAACATCACCTCGAGATATATTCCAAGAAGAAAATGAGCCTATGCTCGGTTTATCACCAATCTCTACACCAAATGCATCTCCTTCTACATCTCCTGTTTCATCAAGTACTTTAAGTCATAGCAAAATAACTGGTAATAGTAATAATAGTTATAGAAAAAATAGTGATAATATTGATATTCAAGGTAATAATATTACAATTACAAATTATACACAAGCCAATAGTTTATCAATGTTGGGTATGGTTAAAAAGAAGTTTGAAAATATTACATTTCATGACAAGATCAAAAGTAGAAACCAATTAAGTTCATCAACAAATACTGCACCAACAAATGGTAATAGTAGTAATTCACCACCATCACCATCTACATCACCATCTACACCTAGATCATCCAAAGTAAAATCATGGACTTCAACCAAACCATCATCTTCATCAGTATTTGGTTCATATAATCCATCATCATCAACATTATCATCACTTCCACCACCATCTCTAGGTAGTAGATTCTTTACACCAAGACAAGAAAGTACTTTAAATTTAAATCATCAATTAATTAGAGAAAAGGAAAAAGTAAAAGAAAAGGATATTTTAAATCAAGAAAAAGATAATATAGATAAAGAGAATATAGAAAATAAGGATAAACAAGAACAAGAACAAGAACAAGATAAAATAATAATACAAAAAGAAGAAATTAATATTAATAATAATATTAAAAGACAAAATTCAATGATTTATTCAAGATTGTTTTATGATAATTGTGAATCAAAATTTGATGATTCAACAGAAGAGGAAGATATTCAAACACATTTGGAACAATGGGAAACAAATGTAATTGTAATGTTACCTTGTAGACATCATGTAAAGGTATTGGCATCATCAAATTCAACCATTGATTCAATTAGACAGTTGGCATGGGCAAGTGGTAAAGTCCAAGGTCATCTATTGGAAAAAGAAGAATCATCGTTTACATTGAGATGGTGTAATAATGATTTGGCATTAGATATAGATACACCATTGCTTCATTTGGCAAAATATAATCTACACTGGAACAATCAAAAAGTATTGAATATTAAATTGGAATTGGTTGAAAGTGATGGTCTATGTAAGGAACGTTTAGTTGATTTACAATTCCTCGAGATAAACAACAATGGCAAACCATCCTATTGGAAATCACATATTGATGATGTGAATCATTTCAACAAAAAGATTAGAGAATTGGCATCGATTGCCAAACAACCACCATCCATTGACATTGCTAGGCTCACTACCTATCCACCTCCCAAAACTATACCTGAGTTTTTTGTCATCAAAATCCACGTAAAAAACCAAACCAAATCACTGCGTTGTACAAATAATCATACTGCATCAAGCTTAATGACAATCTTGTCTGAAAAGGTAAAGAATACATTACCATTTAATCCAGAGGAATGGAGATTTTTAATCACTGGAACCTATCAATACATTAGTCCCAAAGTACCATTACTTTCAGTGGAATATATAGTTGATCGAATCAAAAGAACAGGTGAAGTTGATTTAACCATGGTTGAATTGAGTACACTGGGTTTAGAAAAAGAATTGGTAATTAATAACATCCATGAAACAGCAAATAGAGGTCGTTCGCTACCTCATGAAAAATCAAAGATTTTAGAGATTATATTGGGCAATGATAAACAAAAGAAAACATCATCTTCATCATCACTCCTCTCATTATCAACCATTATAAATCGTGATGAAAATCAATTTATATCATCATTATCAATTCATGATAATCTATCAATTAGAATACTTCATGCTCACGAAATATACGCATCCAAAGCAGAGGAGCTATTAAATACCGATAGATCAAATATCAATCTATTCATTGAAGCAGGTGTTTATTTTGGTGGTGAATTACTTCAAGGATTAAATATCAATAGTACCATGATATCATATCAAGACACAGTTGTTTGGAATGAATGGATGGAAATCCCAAAACCAATTTCACAAATTCCAAATGGTTCACGTATTTGCTTTGGATTAAATGCAAAATATAAAGATACAACTGTAAATATTGGTTGGGTAGGTTTCCGTTTATTTGATTCAAAAAATATTTTAAATACTTCTGCTCCCTATTCATTATTACTTTGGCCTGGCAAAATTAATCCAATTGGTACATGTGTAGATAATCTTCAATCAAAAGATCAAGCAATTATAATTAGTTTTGAATTTAAAGATTATAATAATAACAATAATAACAATGGTAGCAATAGTAAAACAATTTACTTTGAAGATAATTTAATTAAATATATAATTGATGATAAAGAATCAGTACCATCTTTATCTGAAAAGGAAATGTTAAAATTTGAAGCCATTATTAATCAAGATCCATTATATTCTCTTGGTAAAGAAGAAAAGCAATTAATTTGGAAATCTAGATATTATTGTCAAACTATACCAATATCTTTACCAAAACTATTACAATCTGTTGATTGGAGTGATTATAAACAAGTGGGTGAAATGTTTCAATTATTAAAAAATTGGCCCATTTTACCGGCCGTTGATTCTTTGGAGCTATTGGATCCAAAATTTGCAGACTCTGTTGAAATTCGTGAATATGTTGTAAAGTGTTTGGATCAATTATCAGACTATGAACTAGAAATCTATATGTTACAATTGGTTCAAGCTATTAAACATGATATCTTTCATGGATCAGTACTCAGTCTCTTTCTTTTGGGTAGAGTATTTCAAAATATTCTCACTCTTGGTAATCCATTCTTTTGGCATCTTAGATCAGATATTGAAAATAGAGAAGTTGATGAAAGATTTAGATTGTTGTTGGCCGCATTTCTTAGATATTCACCAGAGACTTTTAGAGAGCAACTTAAAGATCAAATCACCACTCTTAGAATATTGGAAAATCTATCGAAAAAAGTTAAAGACATTCCCTTTGACAAGAGAAAGTCCTATGTTGAACAAAAACTCTTGGAGGAAGAGAATTTCCCAAAAACAGTGCTCACCATCCCCTTTGATCCAAGTATTCGTGTCAATAATATAATTCCACAGAAATGTAAATCAATGGATTCTGCCAAATGCCCTCTTTGGGTAGTTTTTAAAAACAAGGATCAATTTGCCCAACCCTTCCAAATGATTGTTAAATCTGGTGATGATCTCAGACAAGATATTCTAACACTCCAACTACTCAAGCTAATGGATCACATGTGGAAATCTGAGGACTTGGATTTACATATGACTATTTATCGTGTCATTGCCACTGGATCTGGTACTGGATTAATCGAGGTCGTTAGCAACTCTGAAACAGCGGCACGTATTCAAGCAGCTGCTGGTGGAATGACTGGTGCATTTAAGCAGACCCCCATTGCAAACTGGTTAAAGAATCATAATTTAACAGAGAATAATTATCAAAAGGCCGTATCAAAATTCACTCTCTCTTGTGCTGGCTACTGTGTCGCTACATATGTATTGGGCATTGGTGATCGTCACAATGACAACATTATGATTGACAAATATGGTCATCTATTCCATATAGATTTTGGTCATTTCCTAGGTAATTTTAAAACATTTGCTGGTTTCCAAAGAGAAAAAGCACCTTTTGTTTTAACTCCAGATTTTGTCTATGTCATTGGTGGTAAAGATTCTCCAAACTTTAATTTCTTTGTTGATATTTGTTGTAAAGCTTATAATATTTTAAGAAAGAATGCTCATGTTTTTATAAATATGTTTGAATTGGTAAGTTTTAAATTATATTATTTATTATTATTTATATATATTAATCCCTTATTATTATTTAAATTTAGATGTTATCAACTGGTATACCAGAATTAAGAAGTGAAAGTGATATTGTTTATCTAAGAGATAAATTTAGATTGGATTTAAATGATAAAGAAGCATCTGAGAGATTTAAAAAATTAATTTATGAAAGTATAAATACTCTAACGACTCAAATTAATTTTGCTATTCATATTATGGCTCATAGAAAAGCTATTGGTCAAGATACTCGTAGTAATAATAGTAGTAGTAATAATTCAAATAGTAATAATAATAGTGTAAATAATAGTAATAATAGTTCAAATAATAATAGTAGAGAGTCATCTATTAAAGAAACAATAGACAATACTGCTGTTAAAGAATAAAAAATAATTTAATATTGTAACTCTAAATATTTTAGAGTGTATAATATTTAAATTTTTATTTAAAGAAAACTAATTTATATTGGAATGGAATATCTATTTCTTGTTCTTGTTTTTCTTTTTGTTTTTCTTTTGTTGAGATTTACTCATTGGTTTGTCTTGTTCCTCTTTTGGAAGTAAATTTTGATCATTCTTCAAATCTTCAGAACCAGCAGTGGTAGAGGTAGTCTCACCAGAGGTTGGAACGTATTGTTGGAAACTAGTGAAAAATTGCTCAGCTCCAACATTTGGATTCTTGTGTAAGGTTTGTAAATGAAGATCATCAGCAATTTCTTTGTTTTTGTCAGCAGGAGCATCATCTTGTTTCTTTGTTGTCAAATTATCATGAATACCTTGTTTGAATCTACCAAAATCAACATTACTGTGGTCATTCTTTGTGGCAGCAGGAGATTTATCCTCTAGTTGTAAATCAAGGGAGGAGTATTGAGTGTTTGGTGTATTGAATGGAGTTTCACTAGATGGATCCATAGGTTTGAGTTGTTGTTGTTGTTGTTGATTCTTTAATGGAGTGTTTGGTAATGGTTTAGAAATTTGTTTGCTTTTCTTATCATCTGGGCCATCTAAAATTTTATTGTTGTTAATTGACAGAGGGGTGAGATTTTCTATTTTCTCTGACATCTTTCCACCTTCAAAAGTAAATACTTTTGAGTGGTCAGATTCAAATGTATAGGTTTTATGCTCACCATTCTCTAACTCTTGTGAGAGCTTGGGTGCATAGCAGACAGACTTTTGATCATTCATGGTTGTGTTGAAAATGATAAATAGGGTTGGTGGGGGTATTAAAAACGTAATAAATAGATGAAGTGTATATTATTAATATTATAATATAATTATATGTTTATTAAATACGGGTGATTGAATAATATAATAATGTTGGAGCAAACAAAAAAAAGTAATAGAGAGTAGGTAGAATCTATAAAAACCAAACTTGATAAATTCATTGTAAAAGATTAATTATTTTTATTAAATTAATTTTACCAAAAAAGGGTGATTTGTGTCATTTTTTTTTCATTTTTGTTAAACTTTTTTTTTTTTCATTCTGACGAATTACCTTGTTTGTTAGAATAAAGAGGATTTTTGAATTATAATAACTACTGCTATTACTAGAAATAGTCATAGTTTTTTTTCATATTTTTTATTTTATTTTATTTTTTTTTAGTTGATGACGTATTATGTGTATGTGTAATTTTGTTGAAAATGAAATTAAATATTACCTCTCATCATGAGTGTGTTAAAAATGATCATTGAATAATCACTCCTACATTCTCAATAACCAAAGATAGAGCCCCTATCTCGAGATAGAGAAAAATTCCTTAGATATCGGGGCCAATTTCTAAATAAAAAAATTGTAGTAAACTGTGAGAGGTGTCCCTCATATAAAAATGTTTTTTTTTTGAAAATTTTCATTTTTTTTAATTTTTTTCATTTTTTTTATTTCCCCACGATTACAGTCTTTTTTTGTAATTGTACGTTTTTTATTTCATTATTCAATTCAATTTATATTGTATAGGTTTTGATTAGGAAAAAAGAGGCCCTCTAGAGTGTGTGTTCTTTTTTTGGTTGTTTTTTTTTTTTCTTTTTATCTCTGTATATAATTGTATTTATTTTTACACTACTCTTTTTAGTTTTATCAAACACAACTCACAACAACAAAGCATATATTGCCATCCTGGGGTAGTTTTTTTTGTTTTTTTTTTAATTTTTTCATTTTGATTGAATCAATACCAACATTCCATTACCATTACACCTTCGTACCATTACCTCCCATTCATTTTAGCACACACTCACGCAGAGTTTGTTTTTTTATTTTATTTTTTTATAAACTAGTGTCAAAGCAAACTCTTGAGATACTAGATTAACAGCAACAACACACCATCAAACAGACACACACAATTATTGTATAGAAATAGATATAGTTAGATGAACATAAAATGTCATCAAAATTTTGTATAAATGGAACAGCACCACCTGAGACTTCATCAGATTTTGAATCTATATTGATTAATATGGATGCTGCCAAGATTGCTTTAGGCGTTTTCTTGATTCTTGGCGGTGTTGCATCAACATTACCGCAACATATAAAGATTATAAAAACAAAATCAGTTCTTGGTCTCAGTTATCTGTGGATGTTTTTAGGAAATGTTAATCAATTTTCAGCTGTAATGAATGCTTGTATGTGTATCTTATATATTATGCGTAGATAGATAGACATCATTTTGATATTAATAATTAATACTACTGTAGTTGTATTAAAATATCCACAAATTAAAGCATGCTCAGTATTAGGAGTAGCAGCATGCACACCATCACTTTTATCACTTTATCAATTATTTGCATTATGGGTATTCACCTTTCCTTTGTATATACTATTTTTAATATTTTCACCTAGAGATATAGCATCTATATCAAAAGAAAACCCACAAGATATAGCGTCAGCCCAAAAAGAGTACAAGATATCAAAATTCTTTTTCTTGGGCCTGTTGGCGTTTCTCTTGATCATACCGATGGTGATGGCCATCACAATAGCACACACAGGCATGTGTTCATCGGCCACCTATTCTCTGGGCTATGCCATGGGCATTTTATCGACCATCATCACCTTTGTCCAATGGTCGCCACAGATATACAAAACCATTCGAGCCAAATCTGTGGGATCATTTTCAATCGCCATGCTCTGTATTCAGGGCCCGGGCACTCTGATCATCTTGTACTTTTTAATATTTGTCTCTAAGGAATCGATATCGACCTGGTTGTCGTATCTCAGTGCCCTCGTGCAAATCATTGTGTTGTTGGTGTTATTGATCTACTACGACAGAAGAAACAAAAAGATTCAAAAAGAGATTGAGGACGCAGAGAAAACAGATTCATTTGGCAGTTCACCCAATGGCTCTCAAGTCTACTCTGACACTGATCCCCTCTTGTCTCACAAACTCATGCCCGTAGACACCAACATTGCCACCACCATGGTCAGAAGTGACAGTTTGGATGAAGCTTATTTTAACAATTCTCAAATTTCCACATCAATAACAAATACAAGTATATTAAGAGATCATGATGATTATGATGATATTTAAAATAAAAACAAAAGATATATAAATAATTCAACACAACCACTAAACACAGACACCACAATTTGTATAAAAATATATATATATATATATATATATAGATAATAATTCATCAAACACAAACAAACAATAACCATATTTATGCATGTACCCCCACTTTTTCTCTAACTATTCACCCCTGAAAAATAAAAACAACTCAAATATTACAGAGGATATTTTTTAAAAATCGTATTTTTTTAGACAGACACACCCCCTCACTCAAAAACTTTTTCTTTGAGGATTGAGAGACACGCCATCATCAAAAATATCTTCACCCATTCCTTCATTAGATTCGAAATGAAAAAAAAATTGAAAAAAAAAAAATTGAAAAAAAACTTCCCACCTTTTTTTTCCTCCCACCTTAGCAGCTGTTCCCCAGAGAGGAGTAGTTTTTTTCTTTTTTTTTCTTTTCTCTTTTCTTCCATAAATACACAAATATATAAATACACTTATTTATATAGATTACACAGGAAATGAAGATTTCAAATCGATTTATTATTTATTTAATTTTAATAATATGTTGTTCAACAGGCTGTCTGTTGGTCGAATCTAGGGATCAGTCGTTGCCAGACAACGATCCCGTCCTCTGTCAACAAAGAATTCAAAGAGAGGACTGTCCCGTCTCACCAGCACCCTTTGAACCTGTCGATGACACCAATGTCATCCAGGTCTACTACCTCCAAGCACCCATTTTCGAAGGTATGTTTGGAAATTTTTTCGGTAAGCTTGGTGGCTATCACTCTGCCGTGGGATTCTATGATCTCACTACAGGTTTAAATTACACAGCTGAATATGATGCTTTCTATGAGGTTGGTAATGGCACCGTACCAAATATTGTATATGTAAACGGTACCAAAGACATCTTATGGTGTAACTCTGGTATTGTTTGTGCTGTACCATTTGTCAACGCGACCTATTGGGATCCAGCTGTATATTCTACCGCCTCAAAAACCTATATGGCCACTATCGATGGTGCTACCTTTAATAAATACTCTCAATGGATGGTCACCTATAACAATTCAAATCCAAGTAAGTTGTTGTTAATGTTCATAAGCTAGTTATATATATATGATTTGCTAACATTATCACAATCTATAGTTTATCAAACTTGGGATGTTTGGAACAATTACAATCAAGAATTATACATTCAATCAAGTACTTGTGATGATTTTGCAGATGCATCATTTGCATTTTTAAATAGTGTTGGTGTTCAATATAATTGTTCAACCATTGTAAAGAGAGATTATGTAAATATCTATTCACAAAAACCAGTACTTGTCGACTACGATGTACACAAACTCGACATCATTAGTTTTTATGAAGTATTTGATTTTAGAACTCATTCATTTTTAGAAGTACTCAAAAAGTTGGTCTCTATGATTGGTTTGAAGAAATATCTCTACATTCAAGGTGAATACTATTTACTTGAATTAAATTTCCCATTCATTGGATTGAAATATGATTTTGCTCCATTACCAGGTTGTTATAATTAATTCATTGATTGATTAATTAATAAACCAATCACCTAATAATATCATATCGTCCATATTGATATTATTCATCTATATATCTTATCAAATATTGGTATATAAAATATGCTAATACCAAAATAAAATATGTACCCATACTTTTGTAAAATTATCCATAATTTATTTTATGTGTATTTATTTTTATTATTATTATTAAAATTATTATTACATTCTATTGCTTGGTGGTGTAGTATAAGCAAACATCATACTTGAGGTCAAAGTATTTGCCATCACTACTTCTAGGATCTTTGTCCATCACTTCTGCCAACTCTTTAGATATTTGTTCTTTTTCTTCCTTGGTCTTCATTGCAATATAGCTGGTGCTCATGGCCCTATCAATCATCATCTCTTTGTTGAGATGGTGATTGAAATAAAAGGTTTTTAATTTTAATTCTGGATCAATGGTGTTGGGCTTGGGGTTGGATTTCAAGTCTTCAAACACTTTTTTCCACTTTCCACTTCTGTATTGAGGTGCTTTTCCATCATAATACTTTTCGTGAAAAATGTCTGTCAATGCTTTGGTCAATGGCACTGAGTTGTCCATGTCTGCCCAAACCATAGCCAAGACACCGCCTTTTTTAAGTACTCTAGAGATCTCGACAATTGATTCAACCGAATCAAACCAATGAAATGCTTGACTGATAAATAATACATCAACACTTTCATCTCCTCTTGGAATAGAAGTTGAGAGACCATCTTCTACTTGATAGACAAGGTCTGGTGACATTGAGCTCTTTATATTCTCCAACACTTCAACACAAGCATCTCTAAACTGTGGTGATGGTTCAATGGCAGAGATATCCTTGAAACCTCCTTTTGCAATCAATTCTGTAAATTTACCTGTTCCTATTGTGTTTTATTTTATATCTTTGTTAGACAACGTTACATCTTCATAGGTACTCATCTACCAAATATATCAATACTATACCGGCAGCTAAATCCAAAGCCTTTACATTTGGATCCAAATTAAAGGTATCTTTAATAAAAGTAACAGTTTCCAAAGGGATAGTTGGTCTGCCCTTTTTATAAGAGTCTGTTGTATCTTTATCATGATAACCTTTAGCAACAGGATGTAAATTTGATTCTTGATTACTACTAGTAGACATATTTAAATAAAAAGATTGATTAAACTTGAAATTTCTTGGTTGTATTGATGACAATAACAGTGTTGTGTTTGTTTGCTTTATCAATCTTTTGAACATGACAGCTTTGAATTTAAAATTAAAAAAAAAAAACAAAAAATTAAAATTTAAAAATTAAAAATCCATTCATTTCCCAATCGGAATCAGAATCTCTCAAATACGGGCATTCACATAATAATTACCTGTTGTGTGTGTGTGTATAATTGAAAGGATGCATTTATTAAGTATTCATTCATTTACTTTGGAGCAAACATAGCAATTATTTGAGCTTCGGTTAAATTGATACTTGTCTGATTAGAGAATTCATAGCAAGAGGGTTTCTTATCGATATACACTTGACTGATTAATTGGGGCTTAACCATATCATCAAACAAAAACAAAGACATTATATACTCTTTGGATTGTTTGAGTTGGTAGAATAAACTAGTGCCACACTCTGAGCAAAAACCACGTTGGGCCCAAAATGATGAATCAAAGAGTTTAACATACTGTTCACCCTCGACAAAATTTACATTCTTGACACCCTTGATTGAAATAAATGGACCTGCACTCCATTTAACACATGTGCCACAATGACATACACCACACTCTTCGTTGGAGATCTCACATGTTACTTTAACTTTACCACAAGCACAGCTACCTTTTCTATCCATTTTTAGTTGTTTATAATTAATTAATAATAATAATAATTGTCAGACAATTTATAGTTGTTGAATTTTTTAAAAAATTTCCAAGAAATTATAAATATCTTTTCAAATATTAAAAGAAATCGGGATTTAAAGCAAGAATTTCAGACTTGATTCACGGAGACTCCGTATTCAAAATATGTCTTTGAGATATTGATATTAATTTTTCACCAAGACCTAAAAAATATTATAAAATCATTAAAAGAGTAAATATTTACGGTTATAAGTTATTGGATCTTTTTCTTTTAGACGTAAAGATCTATCCTTAATGATATCTAAAAAAAAGAGCCCTTAACCATATAACTCTACATATTTACCTTTTTTCCATCGTAATGTTGTACAAATATAAATACATAACACACAGATTCATATACACACATAACGCAATCTTGATTAAAAATATCTTTACAAACACCCCAACAATCATCTGAAAGTATTGCTGTTTAAAAAAATAAAGGTGAAGAGGTATGAAAAACTGC
Organism: Polysphondylium violaceum; assembly: GCA_000277445.1. NCBI lineage: Eukaryota > Evosea > Eumycetozoa > Dictyosteliales > Dictyosteliaceae > Polysphondylium > Polysphondylium violaceum. Next base: position 26,182 of record AJWJ01000033.1, on the reverse strand, counting down.
TGTTTTTTTACAACACTAACTTTTTATGTGAATCAATCATGTGATTTTTTTGGTGTTGGGTGGGGATGCCTTTTTTTATTTTTTTTTTTTTTTTATTAATTTTAAAATTCTTATAAACGATCGTTTTGTGGTATACTTAGATTTCTCAGAGTGTTGTTTACAAATACACAACTTGATTCTTACGCTCACTCATTTATAAACTACAAATACTCTCTTTTGATAGACATTCACTATTTTTTAAAAATTTTTTCTCTTTTCTCGAGATAAAATCTAAAAATAGATAACTATAGTATTCTTGATAACAGTGGAGGAAAAGGTTAACCTATATAGCACATAATACATACTCATATTCACATTCAAATATAAATACAACAACACACATATAAACATATATACATATAAACATCAATATAATGTCAACATCTGATATTGGAGGTAGCACAAGTGCCACTGCATTGGCAGCAAAGAAATGGGAAGATGCACAAGAAAAGGTAAGCAACAGCATTGATAGATCTATTTAATTTAATTGTGATCATCAATTTAACACACACACATATATATTTTAAAAAAACAGGCATTTACAAATTGGGTAAACACATTGTTATCTAAAAAAGGAGAAAAAGTAGAGAATATAGCAACCGATTTTGCAGATGGCGTTAAATTGATTCATTTTCTAGAGTTGATATCAGGCAAACAATGCAAGAGAAAATATAATTCAGATCCAAAAGACAAAATAAACAAGATTCAGAATCTTCACATTGCACTATCGTTTCTTTACGACGATCTTCAGCTAAAGAGTAGAAGTGCTGGTGCAGAGGATTTTTATGATGGAAATAGAAAGATGATTTTCGGTTTCCTTTGGACATTGTATAGAAAATTTAGAATATCGAGTATTAAAGGTCCCTCTCAAAATAATAATGGCAACAGCAGTAACGAGAGAGAAAAGGATCCATCGGAAAGAGAGGCAGAGGATAATTTATTGAAATGGTGTTCCAACATGACCGGAATGAATGTTACTCAATTTAAATCTGGATTCAGAGATGGTATGGCATTTTTGGAAATGGCAAAATCATTTTCCGATCCACAGGATAGCAGCTTGCTCGATAGTTTTGGTGGGGCAGGTGTGGACTCTATCGCTCGTTTGAATGCTGTGTTTGATTTTGCAGAAAAGAATCTCAACATCCCCAAGATCCTAGACGCAGAGGATCTTGTGAGTGGCGCTGTCGACGAGCGTACCGTTATGTTGTATACATCGATGTTTTACAATGCCTACGAGGGCAGAAAGAAGCAATCAAAATCGGAAACAGAGGAACTCGTTGAAAAGGTGATGGAGGTGTCTGACGTGCAAAGAGAAACCATTGAAAAGATATTCCGTTTGGAAGAAACACTCAATATGTATAATGAAGAACTCCGTCTCCAACGATTGGAGCGTATGGCTCTGGAAAAGATGGTGAAGCAACAAGAAAACGACTCTTTTCTATCGAATCTCTTATTGCTTCGTGATAGTTTGGAAGATCATCAAATTAAACTTTGTAAATTACAACAACGTGTCCAAGAGGCTGCCACTGGTAAATTGGCTCCTCTTTGGGGTCCCTCTAGAGAAGTCATTGATTTGTCATTGACCGAGTATCAACAGATTGAAATGTTGGGCGAGTTACTTGAAGATGAAACAAATAGAATTAATAGAATTGTTCAAGTTACCGAAGTAAAACCTATAGCTTTTATTAAAAAACCAACTAGTACTACTACAACTACTACAACTACCACAACTACAACTACAACAACAACAACAAATTCATCAAATGTAAAAGATGATGGCAGCGATAATGAATAATTAATATTATTAGTTATTTAAAATAATATTAATAATCATAATCATAATAATAATCAGTAGCAATGTTGTTTGGTGATTAGTTATTGTTGTTATGGTTATTATTTCATATATATTTATATATTTATTAAAAATGTAGAATAGTAATGTGTAAAGAATAAACTTTCATAGAGATTATCATTCATATTTAACCCATATCATTCTAATTGTTTCAAACAGATTCCAAAATATTCACTTGATTACTCAATGTGGTTTTGTCTTTGTTGTGCAATAAATGAGTACTTGTAATTCTTGATATCTTCTTTTTTCGAGTGTTATTAAACATATAAGCTCTTAATTTAAATATCTCCATACCTAAACATTACCAGAGGGTTATGACCCTTTTAAATACCCCCAAATTGGTGAAAAACTTTCCCCCATGTGTTTATTAGAAAATTAACAAAGATCTTGTGTTTCAGATTCCCTTTGAACTCACTAATCAGGAATTAAGAGATGCAAACTTATTTTAAGTCTCCTTAAACAGTTCTATTCTATCACAATAACCGGTGAATCCGACAACCACTCATCTTAACTTAATTTGGGAAGAGTGGCTGTTGGACTCACATATCATTGTGATAGAATAGAATTGTTTTAGGATACTTAAAATAAGTTTAACGTCTGGGGTATATCAAAAACCGAATGATCAGACAATAGTACTTCATTATTATCTATTTCATTATTGCGATATGTGGAGTCTATGGAAAATAAAGTTTACACACTAGTTTAAAGTAATATGTAAACTTTATTTTGCACAGAGTTCTACATATCTCAATAAAGAAATACTTCAAAAGTATCAGATCTTGGTACAAGGAGGAGTTAGACAAAGAAACCAAATCTTATCAAATAATTTAAAAAAAAAATTAAAAAAAACATAAACATGAAAAAAAACATTAATTTAAATCATTTATATTTATGCAACAATGACACTAAAGATCATTCCGCTTGGTGCAGGACAAGATGTAGGAAGAAGTTGTGTTATTGTTACAATTGGAAATAAAACCATTATGTTTGATTGTGGTATGCATATGGGTTATCATGATGAAAGAAGATTTCCCGATTTCTCTTTTATATCAAAGACAAAACAATTTACAAAGGTTATAGATTGTGTTATTATTACTCATTTGTAAATATTTATAGAAAAGAGATAGAGTGGGTAAAAAAGGATGCCAAGTAATACTAATATAGACATACACCCACACACATAATTAGTCATTTAGATCATTGTGGTGCATTACCCTATTTTTCAGAAATGTGTGGTTATAATGGACCCATTTATATGACATTGCCAACAAAGGCTATATGTCCAATTTTGTTGGAAGATTACAGAAAGATTACCGTAGAGAGAAAGGGCGAGACAAACTTTTTCACCCCACAGATGATTAAAGATTGCATGAAAAAGGTAATACCCATCAATCTGCACCAGACTATAAAGGTAGACGATGAACTGTCGATCAAGGCATACTATGCCGGACATGTCTTGGGTGCCGCAATGTTTTATGTAAAGGTTGGTGATGAGAGTGTCGTCTATACGGGTGACTACAATATGACACCCGACAGACACTTGGGCAGTGCTTGGATCGATCAAGTCAAGCCTGACCTCCTCATCACTGAGACAACCTATGCGACCACCATCCGTGACTCTAAGCGTGGTAGGGAACGTGATTTCCTTAAACGTGTGCACGAGTGTGTCGAAAAGGGAGGCAAGGTCCTGATCCCTGTGTTTGCGTTGGGTCGTGTGCAAGAGTTGTGTATTCTGATCGATTCGTATTGGGAGCAGATGAACCTCAGTCATGTGCCTATATTCTTTTCCGCGGGCCTTGCAGAAAAGGCCAATTTCTATTACAAGTTGTTTATCAATTGGACCAATCAAAAGATAAAGCAAACGTTTGTCTCTAGAAACATGTTTGACTTTAAACACATCAAACCATTCCCCAATCACATGGTTGATGCGCCAGGCCCCATGGTGCTCTTTGCAACACCCGGTATGCTTCATGCCGGAGCCTCGTTAGAGGTGTTTAAGAAATGGGCCCCTAATGAATTGAATATGGTCATCATTCCAGGCTACTGTGTCGTCGGTACCGTTGGAAACAAGCTACTATCCAACACCAATCCAGGTACAAGTCAAATCGTAGAGATTGACAAAAAGACCACCTTGGAGGTCAAGTGCAAGATCCACAATCTCTCCTTTTCTGCTCACGCCGATGCCAAGGGTATCTTGCAATTGATCAAAATGTCAAACCCAAGAAATGTATTACTAGTTCATGGTGAAAAGGATAAAATGGGATTCCTGTCACAAAAGATTATCAAAGAGTTTGGTATCAATTGCTACTATCCCGCCAATGGTGTCACTGTTACCATTGATACCTTAAAACCAGTCCCTATCGATATATCTCTAAATCTCTTGAAAAGACAAATTTTAAATTACTCTTCCTTTACAAATAACAGTAGTAACAGTAATGGTAATCTATTATTAACAAATGATGATCAAGATTATGACCAAGATGATGACGATGAATATGATAACAGCAATAATAACAATTTAAATATGAAAAAGAAATCTAAAGGACCAATAACATCAATACCTATACAAGGATTAATAGTATCAAAAGGAGACGAAGCATTGAAGCTCATTGATCTCAAAGAGGTGTCAAATGAATTGGATCTCAAAGAAATTGAAATGAATTATAATTTACAACTAAATCTCGGTATCAACCATAGTAAGCTGGATGTATCTATTTTACATTACCAAATTCAAAGTTGTTTGCCAATTGGTGTACCAATAGATTTAACATTAAATGACAACAACAACAACAGCAATGGTGAATTTAATATTAAAATCAAATCATTGTCTCTATTTAAAAAAGAAAGTTCACTACACTTGAATTGGTCACATAAAGATGACTATCTAGTGAATCATATTATTTCAATTTTAAAAAAGAATTACAATATAGTTTAGTTGAATAACAACAATAAAACAGATCAAGATCAGATTTCATATGCAATGAAATATGTCTTTCGTCTTTTTCTTTTTTTTTTTTTTTTTTTTTTTTTTTTATCAAAATTTTCGTTTTTTTTTTGATCAATTTTTCAGATCATTAATTATTACTTTGAACAATAATCAATCATTATATACAATGTTTTCTTTTCTCACTAGAAACACAACATTAACATTTCAAGTTTCAAAGTTTTTAACTAGAGCTAAAGCACCAGCTGCCCCTGCCGCCGGTAAAAAGAAGGGTGCCGCTGTTAAAAAGAAGAGATTCGGTAATGATCTTTACATATAGATTGGATAGGGGAACAGTAATCAATGACAGATGTTAACAATAGTAATAATAATGATTATAGATAGAGGTAATGAACCATTAAAGTTTGAAAAGATGGCACCAAGTCTTTTCAAATGCACCTTACCAGGAGATAAAGACTCTGAATATCCAGCTTGGTTATTAGATGGTACCTTGGATCCACAATTACCAAGTTCTAAAGGTGTACCTATTTTATCAGCTGAAGCTGGTGCTCGTTATTACAAACAAATCTCTAAAAAGGAAATCAAAGCTTTCAACAACATTATGAAGTTAACTAAAGGTAGAGGTTTATAAACCATCATCATTTTAAATAGTATAGTAATAACAACAGGTGCAACAGAACAACAAAGAAAACGATCGACGATATTTTCAACTTTGTAGATATATATTAAAAAAGAAATAAGAAATAAATATAGATTGTTTCTATTTTACAAACAAACAATAATAATAATAGTAGTGCAATATCATATTGTTTAAAGGGTTTATTATCGATCAATCATCAAAGTATTTACTCATAGATTGTTTTTGTCTCCCTTGTTTCGTTTGTTTTCTAGCAGCTTTATCTTTTAATCTTTTTTCAATGGCATACTGAGGTATTTCAGTGGCAATTCTCTCTTTGGGAATAAAAGAGGCTTGATCTACAATTTCTTCTAATTTATCAAATGCTTCTTTAATATTTGCATGCTGATATCTGTGTTTCTCTGAAGTCAATACAAATTCATTTTCATTATTTATATATCTTTTATAATCTTTCTATATGATTATTTGTTTGTTTGTTAGTAAAGGTATATACAAACGAAATAATAATAAAGAGAATGACAAACAAACCTTTATATTATCTTTAACATAGTTTGGTAACCAATCAGCTTTATCTAAATGAAATCTAATCTCTGCTTTTGTGTTTACTTTATTTACATTTTGACCACCAGCCCCGCTTGATCTCGAGAATTGAAGATCAATCTTTTCATGTGGTATCTGTATTTTCTCTGGTTGATAATAATTTTCAGGATCTTCTAAATAGATTTGTTCTCTCGCCTTCCTAACTTCTCTTTTAATAATAGAATGATTTGATTTCGAGTAAAATGCTACATTACTCGGATTACTACTATTAAAACACTGATTCAATAAACTATATTGAATATGTTGCTGTAATTGTAGTCCCCTTATATTCAAGATATCATTAATAATATATCTATTTGTTACTTGTAAAATATTTCTAAACATTGTGTTAATGAAAATAATATTATTTTTTTTTTTTTTCAAAACAAATATTTGTTTTGTATGGCGCCTGAACAATGAGAAAAATCATTGAAATGATATCAAATATGATGCTCTAGTAGATCCAATCATACAATACATAGTATAATCATATCTTATACGAAGTCTTGTATTATTGGACTTAATATAGCGTCAAATTTATTTCAAAGATTATAGTTTACATCTTCATAAGGCGATCATGATTATGCAACGAATTTAATTTACAATGAAAAAGAAAAAAAAAAAAAAAAGACCTCCCTCGCTTTTTTATTGTTTGTGCGGAGCAAATTCTGCCAAATTTTACGAAAAAAAAATATGATCAGTTTGATTAATCTAAAAATGATGAAATTAAACAATCATATTAAAAAAGGGTTGATAATATCTAGATATTATTCAACCAACACCAGCATCAATAATAATAATCCATTTAAAAATACATACAAGACCTCATTGTTTGCACCCAATCATGTGGATCAAGCAGAGACCAATGAAACGATAAAAAGTCAAATACTATTGGAAAAAGAAGGGTACATTAGAAAACTTGCATCTGGTATCTATATTACTTTACCTCTGGGTCTAAAGGTCATTGATAGTATCACGAGAATCATTGATCAGGAAATGGAGCAAATCAATGGTCAAAAGATAACAATGCCCAAGATGTTGCCCGCAGAGTTGTGGATGAAAACAGGTAGATGGGAGTCGTCAGGAAAGGATTTGATCAAGTTTGTCGATCGTAAGGGTGTGGATTTCTGCTTGTCCCCCACCCACGAAGAAGTGGTAACAAACTTGGTGGCCAACGAATCGATCTCTTCCAAACAACTATCTCTTCGTCTCTACCAAATCGGTGAAAAGTATCGTGATGAATTGAGACCTAGATTTGGTTTACTTCGTGGCAGAGAGTTTATCATGAAGGACATGTACTCTTTTGATAAAACCATCGAGGATGCAAGTGTTACATACTATCAAGTCAAACAGGCCTATCACAATATCTTTGATCGTTTGAAATTAAACTATGCCTGTGTAGAGGCAGACTCTGGTAACATTGGTGGCAACATGTCTCACGAATTTCAAGTATTGACCAACTCTGGTGAAGATACTCTCATCTATTGTGATCATTGTCATTACCACTCAAACATTGAAAAAGCAGTCGGTGGCAATACATGCACAACCAAAGAGAGTGATGTCAATAATTTAAAAAAACAGTTTCTTCATATAAGTACCGACGTTGATGGAAAGACCCACAATACCATTGGTACTATTGTCACCAATTCAAACGATACACCAAATCTTTATAGTATTAAATCACACTTTAAAAATATAATCTCAATTCAAGAAATTGGTGTAAATCAAATGGAAAAGTTGAAAAAAGAAACTGATGCCTCTGAATTATCATATGGTTTATTCATAGACTCTAGTGTAAATGATAGTTTACATCAAAATATTAAATCCCATTTATCTGAGAGCCATTCAATTTCACAAATTCAATCAATCCATGTAAACAACTATAGAGAAGCTAAATTGGGCGACTTGTGTATTCAATCCAATTGTAATGGATCCTCACATCTTAAAACTAGAAAAGGTATTGAAGTAGGTCATATATTTTATTTGGGTACCAAATACTCTTCAAAATTGGGTGCCTTTTACAATAGTGAAAGTGGTAGACAATTTTTGGAAATGGGTTGTTTTGGCATCGGTGTTTCTAGATTATTGGCCACTTTGGTTGAATCAAATATGGATGAATATGGTATTAAGTTACCATACAACGTATCACCATTTAAACTTTCACTCATTCCAAAATACAAAGCATCTGATGACAAGAATTTAAAAGAAGCAGAGGAAATCTCAATGCTTCTTCAAAAAGAAATACCACAACTCTATAATCAAATATTAATTTCCGATGATCATAAAAATAGTATTGGTAAAAGAATTAGTGCTGCCCAATCAATTGGCTTTCCCTATTTAATGATTATCCCAGATCAAAAATCAGATGACTCTCCAAGATTTGAAATCATTAGAAGAGATGATCAATCTAAATTCTATTTACATAAACATGAATTGGTTGATTTCTTTAAAAATAATAAATAATTAATATTTTTTATCTTTTACACGTTTTAATTATTAAAAATTACCTCAATTGCCTCTACCAGTTGATATTGATAGAAATTGTTTTAAAGAGTTTCATGAAAAGAGTTTTCCAATGTTTGGGTTTAAATGTAATATAATATAGTTGATTTTATTTTTTTTGTTTTTTAAGAGGTCTTTCCTTTGAGCTGTGTGTTGGTGGTGATGGGGGTGCTGGGGGTGGTTTGTATGTATCTGATACAAATATTGAATTTGGTAAACGATCAAATAAAGTTAATCCATCATGAAATTGAACAAGATGATGGTAATGACTATCATTCAATTGACATTCATTTCTACGGACCATGGCAGCTAATAAATCATTACGTTTTAGATTGGTTGTGCTATGGTAATCCCTAACTTTGGGCACCAATTGATCGAATATGGATTGAAATGAGGGTATTTTTGTTTTAAACTTATTTTGATTTCTATAAAGATATTCAACTAATGGACAAAAACATTCTGAATGGGAATCGAGTAAATAGTTTACATAGGGATCAACAGATTCAAAGAATTTGTTGTCAATAAAATGCATTTATACATCAAAATCATATCGAGGAAATATAGGCTCTGTACATATGAAATAAGGCTCTTGAGTAACATTTTTAGTATCAGTTTTGTCAAAACAATTATTTTTGGCCAAGTATTCTAGTAGTGCCATATTTCGATTGGCAGATGCATAATTAAAAACAGTGGTAAAGAATGTATTGATTTCCGCGGGTGTCGAGGTTTCAATAAAACATGATTGTCTATTTTTCCACATGTAATCGATAAATATCGGATTTGTACATTTTGACAACTCTTCATAGATATATCTATAGGCCACCGTAGGAAATCTGTATTTGGTAAATAGATATTTAAATGCAACAAAATTGTTCACCTCGATTAAAGAAACCAATATCCTTGAGCATTCACTTTTCTTTAGTCTCTCCGGAAAGCCATCAATCTTTTTGCTATAGTACACCAACAAGGGTCTATATTCATCAGAGTAGATGGAGTCATCATCATTGTCGTCGCTTGAATATCCAGACCCCATAGACTTTATTGATTCATAAACAAATATCTGCCTTTTAGCACCAACATGTAGATGGTCCCTTTCGTAATAGTCGAGACCTAGCTTCATCTTTTCATAGAAAAAGGCAAAACTTTCAGAATCAGCTTCACCATATTTCATCAAAACCAAATACTTAAAGTCTGAATCCCCGGCAGTCATTCTCAGGATTAGATTACGATCTTGTTGGTTTATAAGTTGGATATGTTTCTCCAGAGTTGATCGACATATCATGCTCTTTGTTCTTGAATCTATATGATCAAAGTCATCCAATCCCTGTGAAACAAGAAAGTGTATCAACTTTAAAGGCTTACGTAGTCGAGATATCACTGAAAACATGTGAGGACCAATATCCACTATATCCGGTCCTATCACCGGATCATCAGATTTAATGAAATAGATCTTGTCGTTTAAAATTGTAATTCTACTTTCATTTTTATTCCATATATTGATAAAGTGCTCTTCATCTTTACCAATACATGAATGTAAATCCTTTATGATCTGTGAAAACATATCCTCTCCAGGGACACTATCATATTCTAGAGGATCAGTGTTCTGAGGTACTTGCTCAGCACCTCCAGTAGTTTCCTGACTCACTGTTTCCACACCATACCCTCTTGCCTCCAAATACTTTAACACTCCTACATTCCTTGTAGATTTGAGAGCTCCACCAACGACAAGTGTACCATACTTGAATCTATTTGATTCAAACAATTGAACAAATATCTCTGGATGTGTGTTAGCCATATTTGAAAGCACATTTTCAACGTTCCAACTACTACTTATATTCAATGGTATATTTCTCTGCAATTTGTCCTTGAGTAGATTGAAATGATTATTCACATACATCCATCCAATATCAACGATATCATGATATCTTAGACTCTTTCGATATCTCTGTGATTGATGTATGATTAGGAATATCTTTGTAGAAAGAAATTTGTTATTAAACACTAACTTGTAGAAAGAGTAATCCATCATTGGTGCTGAAAAACAACAACAAAACTAAATGAAAATATTTGGTTTTAAGCTTCTTCCCCCAGCTTTTTTTTTTTAATTTTTATTTTTAAGTTTTTCCTATAATTAATTTTTTCTCAGAATAAGTCAGCCTAAAGGTTGTGTTTATTAGATGTAATACATTGTTTTTCTATATGCACAATCTATCTGTTGAAGGTCTCAACTCTCTTTTGTTTTTCCTCAATCATATCAGGAAATATGATTGAGGAGGAAGAAATAAGTATTTAGACTTCACATTAATAGTTGATTGTATAAACAAACATTTTTTTAATCAGGAGCATGTATGATAATCAGTTGTTCATGCCCATAACTCCATATAAAATCAAACACAATTAGTTTTATCTCAAATTGTATTGGTTCCACCTTCTGCCTGAAGTGTATATAAAGGTTATGGACCAGTCTATTCCATAAAGGATGACCAAGTTGTCACTGGTGATAAACCATAGAGCCTAGTACCTATGGTTTATCACCAAATTTAATTATGTTCAGTTTTATGCACACATTTCTATAAGTTGATCAACCTGTAATACATTAAACTAACCTTTACACCTAAAATTAATTGTTAAATCAACGACCCTATAATTTATTTTTTTTTTTATTAAGTAAATGTATTAAATTGCCAATTTAAAAAAATAAAAAAATCATTGGCATTTTTTTACATAAAAGTCGACTTTTGTGATCGTGATTGCCACTATGTTTAAATATCTGATTAAAAAAAATTTTAACAATAGTACTATTTATATAAATCATTGCTGTGCAGTAAAGTCTAGTTGTTTGCGTAGATCCTACAGTGGAAGTAGTAAAGTTGTTTTTAAAGGAATACAAACAAGTAGAGATGATATAAAGCATTTAAAAGACAATGAAATTGTACAACTGATTAGAGAGTTTACAAATGATACAAAGAAAACATTGGCAGACAACCCAGATATTGTAAATCAACTGTCGAAAAGTATCAATCTACCTAGAGATGAAATCATTCAAATGTCACCTTTTTCACTAAGATCTGCAATCGTGGCTTCAAATCAAGGCGTGTCATTCTATCATCAAGAAACAAGAAGACACATCACTCCTAGAGACGATTATGAAAGACAGAAACGTATAGATTTAATAGAGAAAATCAACAAACAAGAATTGGAGAATGAATTAAAAAAACAACAGCAACAGAATAAAAAAGATAGCAACAATGTAGATAGTAACAAAAAGAAATCAATATCACTTGAAAGAGAATTACAGATTCAAATGGAACAAAAACAGGAACAACAACATTTTGATCAAGTGATGGAGGAAGCTACCCAATGGAGTTTGGGCAGATTATCAATACAGGAATCTATAAACTATTTATTTGACGATCTATATGCATCCTATAATCCCAATGAACCAATATCAAGTGTAAATCATCAAATCATTCAACGCTTATCAAAGTTTTATTACAATGAAAATGCAGGTAAATGGGAGATGTTTAAAGGTACCAAAATCAGTCAATCACTAGCACTACTATCAAATAATATATTAAACAATCTCTATACCATTGAAAATAACCAACACATTGACAACAATCAATTATCACCACTATTGAAAAATTCAATTACATTCTTTGAAAATGAATTAAATCTATCAAATATGGATATTATTAAATTGTTAAATGGACAAGAGATTCAACAACTGCAAACAACAAATTTAATCTCAAATGATATTATTCAACAATCAAATATTGATATACTCAATTATATCAAACAACATACTTCAAGATTACTTTCAACACCATTTAACAATGTATTTCAATCATTCAAAGTGAATCAAGATTACTTTAATGACATTGATAAATATCAACAATATATACTAGATTTATTTGACCAATTACTATTTAAAGATATTTCATTAAATGTAAATAATCAACAAGAAAAAGAACAGAAATTTAAATTGGATTTAATTCATAGAGAAGCATTACGTCAATACTTGGTCTACAACTATTATGGCACCTGTCCAGAACCTGAAAAACATCAAGAAACAGATACAAGAAGACTTGGCCACCTCATCAAAACCTTGTCCAAGAAATCGAGTGATGAATATTTTGTTGAAGTTAAAAAATATTTAAATTCAAATATATTGGAAAATGGTATCGCTAGTAATTCAAATATAGTAAACAATACAACCTCAATTGATCAAATTAAAGATGGTCTATACTCGAGTGTGTCCTCTACAATTGGATTATTGGATTTTATTATTCAACACAAACTAATGCCCAATCAGTTGTCTAAATTTAATGATTTGGACTCATTGTTTAAAGATTTCTCTCTGTCAAAGTATATGTTTAATAGATCATTGATTAGCACTAGATTCCAAGAATATTTAATCAACCAAATCCAATTACCACCTCTATTTAAACAAATTATTGAATTGGAAGAAAAAATTTTACAATTAATGGAAAACGATGATGGCAATGATGATTGGATTGGTGAACTATCCATTGAGCTGGACCAGGTTTTACAGCCAAATGAAACTGATCAATTTATAATCATACCCTCACCAAGCTATCAGCTATACAAAACATCAAATCATCATCTCTTGGAATTACATAAAACCTTTTCCGAAGATATAGACGCTAAAATTCAAGAGATGGCTATTTTCAACAAGAATAAAAAGCTCTATGAAAGACAAGTTAAAGAATTGAATGATCAATTGATAAAATTGATAACAAATGCAAATGAAAATGATCAACAACAAGAACAATTCCTTATGTTTGTTGGTATGTTTGAAGGTGAAGTATATACTTTGGAAATATCCAAGGAATGGGAATCAATCTGGAATAATTTATTAAAACATAGAAATGGTATTTCATTGGACCAATTTATCCAAGAACAAGGATTCAGTGATAAACAAATCAAAAATCTTTTAACCACTCTATTAGATTTAAATAAATTGGGCGTAATTGGTTTATTACCAAAATAAATTAAAATATCAATAGTGCAGTAAACACACTCACCACTCTTATCTATATAAATAACAATATTGATCACAAAAACAATCTTATCGATTCCTTAAATAGATTATTATAGAAATTAATTAATAAAAGAAAAGCATGAAATCAATAATCATGCCTTTAGGTCAAGTAATCCCATCCCCATTTGATTATGATTAATTTTTTTTTTTTTCATTTCATATTTTTTTTAAATTTCATATATTTCCTAAATTTAGGGAGGCGAGGGAAAGGGGCTAAACAAAAAATCAAGCTCTCTAAAAAATCTCCCAAAAAAAATAAAAACGCAAAATTACATCCATCAGCACCATTCATTCATTTCATTCAATTACCAAAACAAAATGTAGCGAGGATTGTAAGTAAAAAAAAAAAAGAAAAGAAAAAGATGACAAGTCAGTAAGAATTTATTTGAAAACAAATTACAAAAAAAAATAAAAAAACCCAAAAAAATTTTTAACATGATGCGTTGATTTTGTTGGTTGAGCAACCCCATTTTTTTCTAAAATTTTTTATTTTTAAATAATTTTTTTTCATTTTTCATAAAAAAAAAAAATTTATCAGCTCTGCAAAAAAGGTTGTTGTTTTAGCAAAACAAATCCCCCAAATAATATTATATTTATTACTCTCTCTTACTATTTAGTTTTATAATATATTTATTTATTATAATTCTTTTTTTTTTTTTACTTTGTAGCATATTAGTAATTATCATAATCTCTATTATTACAATCCTACTCTTTAAAACAAAACAAAATAACTAATCAATAAATCTTAATATTTTAGATTTAAAAAGTTGAAACTTTTTTGTACTAATTAGAAAAAACCTATATATATAAAAATGGTAAGATTCGATCACATTATCTCATCTAATCAGGATATAAACAATAATAATAGTATTTGGAAAAAAGATATCGAGTTATTATTCATCATCATTACTCTCTATAATATCATGATTGATCCCAAACATTTGATATATTTGATATACAAAATCATTTATCACCCCGCACGTTCTTATATCGCAATTCGTGCGTATAATTCACACTTTTGTTATTCGCACACATAAATTTTTCTTTCTCTCAATGTAAAAATTTACATGAAAAAAATTTACCAAAAATAACCTCTTTTCATAAACCCACTTTTTTGTGTGTAATTTTTTTTTTTTTTTTNTTTTTTTTTTTTTTTTTTTTTAAATCTTATCCAATGAAAGTTATCTTTGAATTAATCTTTTGATTATTCAATTCTATTACTATTCATTCTATTACTTGTATTACTATTATATCCTATTATTTACTATGGTTTTTATCTAATCTCCTATTTTCTAAAAAAAACATATATTAATATATCTATAAAACAACAATAGGCCTCAGTCAAAAGAAGATTAACCAGAGAAGAATCATCTGTTGTTTTAGGAGAAGATCAAGTTGCTGAATTAAAAGAAGCTTTTGACCTCTTTGATAAAGATAGAACTGGTTTCATTAAAAAAGATGCCTTAAAAGCCACTCTTAAACAATTTGGTGTCTTTGTTTTAGAAGACCAATTGGATCAAATGTATGCTGAAGCTGATACCACCAAAAGTGGTGCTATTGGTTTCCCAGAGTTTATGTCTATGATGTCTCGTCGTATGAAGCAAACCTCCAATGAACAAATCTTGACAAATGCCTTCAGAACTTTTGATCAAGAAGGTTTAGGTTACATCCCAACCAAAGATTTGTCTAAAGTTTTGACCACCTTGGGTGACAAACTCACTGACGCTGAATTACAAGAATTATTATCTATTTCTGAAAATGAACAAAAACAAGTTAAATATGATCTTTTTGTTAATACCCTCTTTGCCAAAAAGTAAATCTCTTAAAAAAGTAAATAAATATTACAAAAAAAAAAAAAAATTAAAATTATAAATTAGAGATATAATTTTTTATAATTTATGTACAATTTAAAAATAAACATTTCAATCATTCAGTAAATTATTCATTTTTTGTTGTTGTTTTTGCACTCTCTGGATAAATTGGTGTATGACAAATCTTTTGATGGCAATGTTATCGGTAATCTCATGGTTTTTACAATGGTTGGTGTGTATTACTTGAGGCAAAGTCTTTCAATTTTTAATTGGTTTGAATCATATACCAAATTCAAGAGAGACAAACCTTCTCATATCGACAAAATACGAATATATCAATTGGAAATAAAAAGATTAACAATTAAATAAATCAAAATTGGCAAGGATATCGATATTCTAGTTCAGTTGGAATAGTTGTTATTGTCCAACCTTTCAGGTGCGAATTTAATTTATTTTAATTTTATTTGCAAAAAAAAAATAAATCGAAAAAAAAAGAAAAAAAAACGACGAGTGACTTCAAAGCCGAAATTTTTTTTAAAAATAAACGATTTTCATTGTCCAATACACATATATATACATATACACTAAAATATGACTGATAAAATCTTAGAAGATAAGACTAAACAAATGTCTAGTGCCGATTATTATTTCGACTCTTATTCTCATTTTGGTATTCATGAAGTAAGTTTTTAATGATATCATTGCCTAGATAATCAAAAAAAAAATAAATAAATACATACTCACCATCATCACTATCATCATTATTAGGAAATGCTTAAAGATGAAGTAAGAACATTGGCCTATAGAAGAGCTATTGTTGGAAATAGACACTTGTTCAAGGATAAGGTTGTTTTGGATGTCGGTTGCGGTACAGGTATTTTATGTATGTTTGCAGCACAAGCTGGTGCCAAGATGGTCATTGGTGTTGATAATTCTGAAATGCTTCCAATTGCACAAAAGATTATCAAGGCAAATAACTTTGAAAACACCATTACTTTGATTAAAGGTAAAATGGAAGAAGTCGTTCTTCCAGTTGAAAAGGTTGATATCATCATCAGTGAATGGATGGGTTATTTTATGCTTTACGAAGGTATGCTTGATACCGTTTTATATGCTAGAGATAAATATCTTGCCCCAGGTGGTATCATTATGCCAGATAAATGTAGTTTATATATTACCGCCATTGAAGATGGTGAATATAAAGATGAAAAGATTGAATGTATGTTTTTATAATATATATAGTTTCTCTCGTTTTCATAATATACTAATATACAATAACAATTAGATTGGAATAATGTTTATGGATTTGATATGAGTTGTATTAGAGAAATTGCCATTTTAGAACCATTAGTAGATGTTGTTCAACCAAAAATGATTGTTACAAATGATTGTTGTATTTTGGTAAGTAGTTTATAATACAATACAATATAATAAGATGAAATACTAATGAATACCGACCAACAACAATAATATAGAATATAGATATTATGAGTATTACAGTAAATGATTTAAGATTTAACTCAACTTTCAAATTAAAGGCTTTAAGAGATGATTTAGTCCATGCTTTTGTAGTTTATTTTGATACTGAATTTTCAAAGGGTCTTAAACCAGTTTGCTTCTCAACTGGTCCAAGAGCCAAGTATACTCATTGGAAACAATCAATTATGTACATTGAAGATATTCTCAAAGTTGGTCAAGGTGAAGAAATCACTGGCAGTCTCAATTGTAGTCCATTTGACAAGAACCAAAGAGATCTTAAAATTAAATTAAATTATAACTTTAAAGGTGCTCAAATGGAATCATCTGCTGAAATTGATTATCATATGAGATAATTGTTGCTATCCTGTCACATACGCCAACTAGGCAATATCAGTTAATTATTTTATTGAATAAATAGATATATATATTTATATTTATATTAATGTATTGATCAAAAAAAAAAAAAAACTCCTTTTTTTTTTAAATATTAAATTATTTGAGACCATTAGTAGAGAGATATAGTTTGGATAAATTGAATAAAACACTTGGAATATCTGAAAAATCAAATGAAGATATATCTGTTAATAAATTTAGGTCATAAAACTTTAGCAATTTTGAAATCGACTTAATCTCTTTTTCACTAAAAAAAGAGAAGGCCTTGGTCCCATGGAACCCTTAATTGATTTTATTTTATTTCGACCATGTATGACTATACTTCAAACTATGGTTTCAAAACTTTAGATTGCGATTATGACTCCATTTTAAACATCCGATTCGGACATTTTCCCTAAATGCTCAAAAGGTAGCTTGAGGACAAATTTTCCAGTATTATATTTCTATGCCCTTCTTATACCCCTACCAGAACCCTAAATTGTGGCTCGAGAAAGAAAATTATTTTGATAATTTTTTAATCAAAGGTGATCTATCACATAGCTATCTGATAGAGATTTTGTTTATAAAAATATAGTTGTCCTCCATAATCCTCCAAACTAGAATTACTGTTTTGTTTGTTAATGCATTGACGTTTCGGATTTTTGAAGCGTTCAATACATTTGGCATGATT
Source organism: Polysphondylium violaceum (assembly GCA_000277445.1). Classification (NCBI taxonomy): domain Eukaryota; phylum Evosea; class Eumycetozoa; order Dictyosteliales; family Dictyosteliaceae; genus Polysphondylium; species Polysphondylium violaceum. The sequence goes on along the minus strand of AJWJ01000033.1, from coordinate 8,211 downwards.
TTTATTACTATAATAAACTTTTTTCTTTTTACATAGAAAAATCCTGATCCATTTGATGTAATTTTACGACCACCATTCTATCCAAAAAAGTATAAAATTAATTTGTTCATCCTAAACCCACCACATCACAAGAAAAAATAAAAGATTTTACCCCTAACCGCCGATGTTTTGTAAAACAGTTTTTTTCAATTACCTATTGAGTAAAAGATGAGATTAATAATTATGATTAGTCTGTGTTTGATTTTCGAATCAAGATTGAAATTCTACCTTTATTTTTTGATTGAGTGAGTTTGTATCAATTTAATTTTTTATACTTTTTAAATCATTATTATTTTATATTTTAGTATTTAGAGTTTTTAATAAAAAAATGAGTATTTTTGGTAAGATCAAATAAAATAGAAAAAAAGAAAATTATAATCATAGTGATCTAATAATAAATTGTTTATTTTAGAATCTTTACAAAAAGTATATCCAAAAATGAAATCATCATCAACAAACGCTACTCTCTACCATTTCAATAGTCAAAGCATTAAAGAAAGAAATATAAATTCATCTTTTATTATTATATCTATTGGAGGGCCAACACTAAGAATAGAAGATGGAGAAGATAATATAATATTTCCAAAACCCTATTAAAAGATTAATAATAATAAATGACTGATCAATATTGTCATCTCTCAAAATAATAAATAACAGATTGACTATATTAGATAGGTATAAAAAGTCGTTTTTTTTAATTTGATTTAATATGTTTTTGATTTTGATGTTTGTTTTTAAAATATCTAACACCAATTAAATCACCAACCTCTTGAATATGTTGTAAAGCCCATTCTAAATCATCAATGGTGTGAGAAGAAGAAATACAAAATCTAGTTCTTGGAGAGCTGAGTGGAGTGGCAGGATAACCAACAACGACGACAGCAATGTGACGAGCCAAACAAAGACGAGAAAAAGAACTCATTTTACCTGGATTAAACAACATCAATGGAATGACTGGACTGTCTTTGCTACCCAAAGTGACAAAACCCATTTCATTAAGTCTGGTTCTAAAGTAATTGCTATTGTCGTGGAGTTGCTTAATCTTTTGTTTCCCAATGGTAGTACCATCTTCACCCATGATGCATCTCAAGGCTTCATAGGCTTGAACAAGACAACCTGGTGCCATACTGTTGGCATAGAGACAACTAAAACTACTTTGACGAAGATGATCAATGAGGGCTTTTGAGCTACAAACATAACCACCAATACCACCAAATGATTTGGTATAGGTACCCATGAGGATATCAATTTCGGACGATGGGATGCCAAAGTGATCAATGACACCACGACCAGTCTTGCCAAGTGCACCAATAGAGTGAGCTTCATCGACATATAAATAACACTTGTACTTATTCTTGATGGCAACAATTTCAGGAAGACAACACATCTCACCTTCCATGGAATAGATACCTTCGACAATGATGAGAATCATGGTCCATGGTCTGTGACTCTTTGGTTGACCTTGGATAATAGATTCACGAATGACTTCTTCCAAGTGTTGATGATCATTGTGTCTAAATACCTTTACTTTACAACCAGTGTTTTTGCAACCAGTGGCCAATGATGCATGATTCAAACTATCACTGATAATCAAGCCACCCTTTCCAATCAAAGCTGGTAATGTTCCTGAATTTGTGGCAAAACCCATTTCAAATACCATACATGCCTCCTTGCTAAGGAATTTTGCTGTCAAATCTTCCAATTGCTTTTGTAAGCCTGTATAACCAACTTCAGCAGAATTACTACATGAATAAACACCATAGTTTTTAATTGATTCCAATACTTTATCTGTAACTGGACCATGGTTTTGTGCAAATCCAAGGTAATTGTATGATCCTAAATTTAAACTTTTTCTGCTTCCTCCAGTAAGTCTATAATTTATTATTATTATTGGTTAATATGTGTTTGTATTATTACTATTATCGTATAAAATACTTGCTGTAATCTTTCTTGATAATGATTATTACTTCTATTCATAACATCAATCCAAGCACCTGCAATACTACAAATTGGTCTATCCCATGCATCTTTAATACGACCAAATAAATGTCTTTGATAAAAATATTCAAATTCTACAAAAAGTGGTGCATATCCCTAATTTAATTAATATATTTAAATATTAATATACACTATACATAAACAAACTATATCGGAGGATATTTTTATATGGGTACATACTTCAGGAGCAGTGAAATATCTTTCACCTTTAATTTTACTTATAAGTTCAACAATTTTACCCCAGAGAATGACATAGGCATAGGCAAAGTATAAAAAGATAACTGGAATAATACCAACATCTTCAGAGCTATCAACTTCTTTTTCTTCCATTATTATTTAGTGTATATATACAAATAGGTATATATTGTAAATTTATGTAAATTAAAAATACTAGTAGATCACGTTAATTGATTTGTCGTGTAGTCGATTGTCGTTGTTGTTGTAATACTATGATGAATATGTATGATGGATAGATATATAAACGATATACTATTTCATACACACGCGTATCTAGTCGATAATGATAATAAAGAACAACGAATAGTTATTATTGCAACATGTAAACTAAATGAAAAAATTTTTTATTTTTTTTTTTTATGAATTTTTTCACCCCTCTCGCTCGCACTGTGTCTCAGGTTACAGAATATAAATTAATTTTTTTTTTAAAAAAATAAAAATCAAAAAAAGCGGTCTAAAACTGCACTCATACAATCCATTCATACGGGCGCGCTAAGAATGCGACATGAGTTGATTACTTTGATCATTGGGTTTTTTTCAATTTTTTTTGAATTAAATTTTATTATTTTATTTGCACGATTGGATATTTTGTGATATTATCAAAAAGAGTGGGGATGGGGGTTCTGTTATGCTGTGTTAGATTTGATTCAAGACAGCATAGATTGATTCAATTTATTTACTACTTTAGTATAGAGATATTTATTTACAAGGATTCTACTTTTTATAATGATGAATATCAATATGATGTTTTTAATAAATATTTATATAAAAATGTGTCATGTGCATATCCAATAACCACTGACAAGAACAACAACAACAACCTATTAATTAATTATCATCATCTGCAATAAATCTTTTTCTTTTCTTGAGTATTGTATCTTTTGTATTATTGTTACTAGTGGTGGTAGTTGATGACGATGACAATGAGGGTGAAGATGAGTTTGATGTTAAAAGTACTTCAGCTCTTCTGTTTTTCCAATCTTCATATTGCATCGATATTTTATAACCCACTTGAAATATAGATTTCTCTGAATCTGTAAGATTGATTTGTATTTTGGTGATATCTGAATCTCTTAGATGTAATGATTGATTATAGATCCTCAAAAATCTTTCTCTAAAACTTTTAAATAATAAAAATGATAATGCTCTATCATTAAAGCTATGTTATATGTGTAAATAAGCATAAGTATTAGTTTTAAACTGATAAGCAATCATTATCCATAATAATACATTACAATGAACTTAAAGTTGCACCTATTTTCTCATAATATATAAACTTTTTCATCATTACAACATCTGGTTCATTTCTTAATTGTGCCTGAAACTTTTCTTGATATTCTAGGGGGAATTCTACAGAGATAATTTGTTTTTTAGCCAATAACGAGGCCATCCAAAATGGTAAATCTATTTTTGTTCCTACTATCATCTAATGTTGTTATATTGTTATATTAAATATGTTGTAGTGATTATAATAATAATGAATATGTGTGATAATTACATCCTGAGTAGCAGATCCTGGGTCTAGCATACCTAAATGATAACCATCGAAAAGAAATTTACATGTAATCGGCTAATTAAAAAAAGTGTTAATAGAATGAACTGTTATTATTATTATTATTATTATTATTATTATATTATTATTATAATTTTTATTAACTAAACCTTTTCCTCTGATAATATATCATCTATATCCAAGTAATTCATTTCTTATAGTTATATATTGTATTTGGGTAAATATTTATTTGTTTTTTTTCAATTTTTCAATTTTTTTTTGCTTTTCAAAAATTTGAATTTTTGGCGCTCAGAGGAGAAAACTTTGGTAGTCCCGCCAAAACTGATTTTTATTTCTTTTTATGTTTTCTTGGATGATACTCACACTTTAAGGGTTAATATATAAAACAAGAAAGACAAATAATATACAAAAGTAGTGTAGTTTTATTATTATTATCTTTTAAATTCTTTTTCAAATTTACTTAATAAAGCTTGATCTAATTTTTGATTTTTATCAGGAATAAAACCACATAAAAAGCTATCTTGAACATGCATTTCTTTGTCTAAAATGTCTTGTTTGAAATCTTGCCAAAATGGTATTTTAAAGAATGTATGATTTGGACAAGTGTCTGACAAGACTTTGACCAATTTCAATAGATGACCAAAATTTGCAAATCTTTTACCAGGTTGCAATGTATAATGAACACTAAGATGATCAACGATTCTCTCTAAATAATCAAAATCAAATACATCTTCCAAATAGTCTGATATAAATGGTGTTGAAATGGTTGACAAGAATAAATTTAATATACTTTGATGTAAAATATTGATTTTTGGATACTCAAACATTAAATCCTAATAATTGGAAAAAGTCACAACACACGTTAGTATATTAATTGAATTAATAAAATAGATTTAAACTATTACTTACCAAAGATTTGTTAAATAAATGAAATTCCAAAAATTTTGAAAAACAAGATTGATTATTTGATTTTATGATCAAGGTAAAGAAATCCAAGAGATCAATGATGAGGAAATCAATTTTATCATCATCTTTTCTATCGAGTAAATGAATGAGGGAATTTAGGTTTGACAAGAAGTTTGTAATAAATACACCTTTTTCCAAGGAAATGTGATAGGGGAGTAACTGAACCAACAATTTGAGTGAATTCAAGTGACCATCGGTTCCAGTGGTAGAGTTTATAATGTTGTTGAATATTTTGTTTAGATGTTTGGGTTCAATAGTCATTTGTTCAAACAACTTTTCCTTTTCAACCAATGGATTAAATTGAATACCTCCCATGAGGATATCGACAATCTTGTCTGGGCCAAAGTATTCGATAATCTCGTTGATTTCGTCTTTGTCGAGATTTGATTCCATTCCATCTTCTTTCCAAACGATTTTGACTTGACGGTGATTGTGTTGAAGTTGTTGTTGTTGTTTAAAGATATACAATGATTGAAGTGCAATCTCACCATTCAATTGCCATGGATTCAAAGAAATGTCCAATAGTGTGATGGTGGTGTTGAATCTGCAGGCATTGGATAGCTCAATGGTGCCTCGTTCGCCAATATCGGTATTCTTGATTTGCAAGTGAGTGAGCGAACGATTGAATTTCAATCCCTCAGCCAACAACACTGCACCATCGTCACCAAGATAGTTCTCGTCGAGAATGAGTGTTGTCAAGGTACAATGGGCCTTTTTGAGGGCGTTGGAAAATTCGTTCATGCCAATATCAGTGACACTGGACGATGTCAAATTCAAACCAATGATACTGGGTACTTTGTTTGCACTGATGTACTGGGCAATATAATCAGAGCCTTCATTCTCTATGCCAGTTTCCTTGAGATTCAATCCAAAGCCTTTGTAGCCCTTCTTTTCTATCGAGTCTTGCTCAATGCACTCTAAAAACAAGTCGATCGATTGCGGCGATACAGAGTTTCCTTGGAGACTGAGCGATGTGATCAAACTCTTTGTACGACGCAACATGGAGCAAAATACCTCGATACCATCGGTGGTGATGTCGTTCCAACTGAGATCGGCAATCTCGAGATTACCTGGAAAGTTGTCTGATATTTCTATGATTCCCTCGTCCCCCAATGAACAATTTCCCAAATCCAATATATAGCAACGTCCATGAGGTGGGTCTGGTTTATCAAATACTTCAAGACACTCTTCCAACGATGAACAGTGGACTTTGAGTGGAGGAATCTCGTCAATTTCAAATTTGGGTGCAGGTTCGAGTAAATGTCCAACCGATGCTGATCTGGTACGTGAACTATTGAGAATGGCTTCCAAACGATTGTTTTTCAATGGCGAGAGGACCTTTTCTTTTCCACTTGGGCTCAATACCAAGCCGTCCAATGGAGGCAACTGTTCAATTGATGATGATATAGGACTGCCATCGCTATTTGGTGATAGTACTGGTGAAGATGGTGCAGATAATGCTGGTGGTGTTACAGTTAATGGTGGTGATAAAGAATTTGGATTATTGTTGATGTTGTTTTTGTTGCTACCAATAGATAGACTTGATCCACCTTGTTTGGGTTTGGCTTTAGCAACTGATACTATTTTTCTAGGTTCATCAGGTGACGATGATGGTGATATATTGTTGAGATCTTTTTTCAAGATGGTTGTTGATAATGATACATATTTTTGAGGCTTTTGTTGTTCTTGTAATAATGATGATGAAGGAGGAATGGGTGTAGTAGATGACAATACTGCTTCTTGTAATTTTAATTGACGTGGTTGTGTTTGTTGTTGTTGTTGTTGATGATCAGCAATTGTAGAATCATCTCTAGAATGCTGCTGTTGTTGTTGTTGTTGTTGTTGTTTCTTTTGTTTATGATCTAAAACTACAGTGGAGAGAATGGGTGGTTTTGATGGACCCGAATGAGAGATATCTATCTTGGCTTTGACTGGTAATGTAGTGATATCAGAGGTGTTTGATCTCTTGATAGGTCTTCTAAGTGATACCCATGCGAATAGTTTATTTGGTTTATGATGGGTAGTCTCTTGCATAAAGTCTTGATCATCTTTATCATTGACTGTTGTCGACGATGCTTTGGGTTGTTGTTTATCTTTTTCTTTCTCTTCTTTTTTATCCTTGTTTGATCTGATAAATGATTTGAGTTTGGATGTCTTTGATGATGACGATGATGAGGGCGGTACAGGATCATTGGACGATATAGACAATGAAGGAAACTTTATATTTGGTTCTTCTTTGGTAGTGCCTGCACGATTAAACTTTAAATCAAATGTACTTCTTGAGATCGGTAAACGCGAGGGAGAGATATTTCTGTCATTGATAAAATCATCGTCTCTTGCTTTACTCTTTATCCAAGTTGAATCATTGTTGTCTGTGATGGCAGCATCTGTAGTGTGTTGTCGTTTGTGTTGTTGAACTGATGGTGAGGGTGATTGTTCTTCTAGTATTGCACTAACTGTTTTAGGTGTTTTAGTCATACTAATAATTCTAGTTGAAGGTGAATAGGTGTGCTGATATTTAGTGGCATAGAGTGATCCCTTGATTGGTGAATGTGTAAGATCAATTGATTTTCTTCTAATAGCTAATGATGGTACAATTGGTATATTCTCTATTGATATATAATATATATTTAGTATTCCTATTCATATACACTAAACAATATTGACAACAACAACAATAACAACAATAACAATAACAACAACAACAACAACAACAACAACACTTACTTCTAATTGCTTCATTTACATAGAAATAATATTTTCTATCGGCAGCAGATATAATATTATCTAAATTGCATGTATATATTGAACTAGTACCATAGTTTTGATCTGAGTTATTACCAGTTAAACTATTATCATTGTTTGGATGAAGATCATTATTACTATTGATATTACTACGATTGTTATTTAGATCAATATTATTTATATTTTGATCATTCTCTTGATTCTTTATTCTTCTAAAACCAAGAAAAGGTTTTGCAGGAGAGTTTGTTGATTTCTTTGATTCAAATAATCTCTTTAATTCTTTAACATGACTTTTACCACCCAGTGATAAAGATTGTGAACTTGATAATTTACCACTACTAATACTTTTACTCATACTATTGTTGTTGTTGTTGTTGTTATTATTATTACTATTATCATCAACATTATCGGTATTTATTGATTTATTATCATTTGTAATAGGTTCGTTATCATCTTTCAGGTTATCTTGTTTAAACAATATTTGTTCTTGATTAAGTGGTTTAATCATTTTATAAAATTATATATATAGATTGATTGACAGAATAGCTAATAGTGCATTTAGAAAGTTTCTCTAATGAGTTTGATAAACTATTACTATTACTAGTTAGATTAACGTTTTTATTAACTTTCTCTTTACCCTCCTGCAACTACTACTTCTACTCTATTTGATTCACACACACTTTATGACCTTTTGTTTTGGGATCCCATTTTTT
>AJWJ01000032.1:0-84665 GCA_000277445.1 Polysphondylium violaceum | reverse complement strand
ATTTAAATAGATAAAATTATAAAAATGACTGATGAACTTAATCAAACTCGAAAATATAATTTTTTATAAACAAATAATCACAAATAGACATAAGTAGGTGAAAAAAGAAAAAAAAAAAAAAAAAGAATAAATAAATACTACCAAGAATAATAATAAATGAATAAGAACAAATAAATAGATTTTATATCACAATAAAAAACAGAGATATAAATATAAAGAACAAAGAAAAAATTTAGAGAATTAATTTCCTTTAGATGAGTTATTGGTGTTTTTTAAAAATTAGCACCTTTTTTTTTTTTAAAAAATGAATCAACAATCTTTTGAAGTGGTGTGTGGATATATATGGGATTGTGGTGTGTTTGTATTGATTGAATTTTAAATATCAAAAAATGGAAGGTGTTAAGGGTGGGGGTGGGAGTATATTAAATGATTGAGAGATCAACAGCTATTCTAGTCAAATGTGATGTTGTGTGTTCGGGTGATCTGAAAAAACTTGTGATGAGGTGTTGAAAAAAGATTTTTGGAAAAAAAATGAATAAAAATTCGAAAAAAATCACCGTGTTTTTTTTTTTTAAATTAATTAATTAAAATTAATTAATTTTTCTTCTTTGAAAGATATTTTTTTTTTTATTTTCTTATCAAGCACACCTCGAGGTGTGCTTTTTTGAAAAATTTTTTTGTCCAAAGCGCACCACTTGTTCCACAAATCAAAAATATCAAAGATCTTTCAATAAACACAAAAAGGTAATTAGTATTTAATTCTAATAAATAGTTTGATCAATCCATCCAATCCATTTCAAAGTGTGTGTGTAGAGTCTAGAATTGGATATGAATAAAAAGATGGATGGATTTGATTTTGATAAAATAAAAAGATCTGCTGCAAAATAAAATAAAAATAAATAATAATAATAAGAAATTTTATTCTTTTGATTCATTGCTGTTGTTTTTTAAATTAATATATTGTATGCAATCTTGAGAAACTATATAATCTTTAAAGGATTCTAAAAGTGGATCACGAATAGTTGCTTGAGTATCAGTTGAAAATATAAGAGAAGATACTTTAAGATCAAATGATAAAATATTTTTACATGTTTGATCCAATTCTATTTGAAGGAACCATTCAAATTCAAAGTAATCTTTAGTTTGAGATGATCTGGATCTTTGTTTTTTATAATGTCGAACGTATATATTTGAATTATTATTATTACTATTGTTATTGTTACTATTAATTTCTTGTTTTTCTTCAGTAGCACTTGCAGCAGTAGTGGTTGAATCATCGTTTGATTCATGACCACTATTATTATTAGTGTTAGCATTTTCAATTACACTAATAAGACTTGGATTAGTTTTTGAAATTAAAATTCTCCAACCACCAGCATCCATAAATGGAACAGCTTTTGCAATATTTAAAGTTAATTCAATGACGACGGGGGCAATGATAGCTTGATTACAACATTTGAGAATGTTGACCAATTTACTATTGTCAGATTCACAGACTTCATCCAAGAATCTAATTAAATCTCTCTTAAAGTCTGAATCTGGATCGGTAGATGCAGGAATATATTGATTAAATTGTTCTTTAATCTTTTCATTGAGACCACTATCAGAGGTAATAGAGGCCAACGATAATAATACATTGTTGATGTCTTGAATCTTGTTTCCATTGTTGATAGAGACATCTTCGGCATTCTCTCTAAAGGTAAAAGAGGAAGCCAAACGAGGCAAATCAATACCAACCGAGGTTTGGACCAAAGGTTTGGCAAAGGTTTTCTTGATTTGGTCTCTCCAATCTTGTTGGACCACTTGTTCTGGTGAATTGTATTTCTTGGCTTTGCTTACGGGTGCCTCACATTTGAGTGAAAGATCGGCCAACTCATCCATGCTGAGGGTGTTTATGTCTTGGAGTTGAATAAACAATTTGGTAGGCTTCATGGTGTAGTTTCTTTGTTGTTGGAGTCTTTGGAGCTCAACGACAATGCCAAACACGGTACGAAGCTTGTCGACATTGATGTTTCCGTCGGCAGTCTTTGTTGGAATCTTGTTGTCAATTTGAGAGAGTACAGTTCTGAGGATAGAGAAATGGGGTACACAGGCAGAGTTGATTGACGAACAAATGTTGGTAAAGGCTGTGGTGTTGGGGTCTGGTTTGAGCCAAACAGAGAGCGAGTTTTCCAATTGTTGGATCTTGGACACAGTCTCTTTGGAAACCGATTCCCAAGTGGCAGTGAGTCTCTTGATGTGATGGTTGTTGAGCGCATTCAAGATACTGATGGCAGTGTTGAAATTGGCCAAATCTCTGCAAGCGATGGCAATGTCGACGAGCAAGACGATGATGGCAACACGTTGGGATTTATCTTCGGCAGATAGAATCTCGCCCATGGCCCATTGGCACCAAGTGGTGGATTTCTTGAGTGCAGCACTAAGAGATGGGGCGGTGGAGGGATCAACAGAGCCGTGCATTAATCTGACCCAATCAGAGAGACGGACGTTGGTGAATAAATCATAGTCGGCCAGAGTACATTGTTCGGCAATTTCCACGGCACTCAATTGATCTTTACCGCCAACACCAGTGGTGGTGGTAAGGAAGCTTTCAGAGAATGAGGCCGAACGAGTTCTAGAGTGGAATTTGGGGACACGGAGGATATTGCCAAAACCACGACTTTGGGTGAGACGAGATCCAATGTGGGCCTCGAGATGGGGGAATGCTTTGAGAATCTTTTGAGACAACTTTTTGTCTTCACGCATCTCTCTGTAGCAATAGTCGATCCAGAGTCTGACGCTCTCTGATATGCAGTTGGCCTTTTTGGAACGACGTTGTTTTTTCCATTTCTTTTTGGTGTCAATATGGTTCTCTTTAAAGAGAGTGGACAACTTGTCAACCAAATCGCTGGCAGAGATAAAGTAGATGTGCGAGATAAAGAATGTGAGACTAAAGTATTTCTCGTTGTATGGGTAATAATAGTCAGTGGCCTTGTCAATGAGCTTGTCAACAGAAGCCTCAGAGATGAGGAGTTTGCCATCGACACTCTCATACTTGAGGTCGGGTTGATCAGTCTTTTCAAATAAAAATACATAGTTGTCAATGATGAGTTTGAGTGTCTCTTCACGAACAGTGACGTTGAGATGTTTGGTCTTGGGGTCAATGTCACGGAAAAAGATGGGTCCAAATACCATGCACATCACTTGGAGGGCTTCACTTCTGCCCATGGTTGGATTGTTGTTTATGTATTTGGATAAAAAGAAAGTCACCAAAATTTGAAGTAATGATCTTCTCAATTGACTGAGCGAGCTAATAAGATTACGAAGGTCGTTGAGTTTGACTTGTGGATTGGTGATATCGTGAATCTCGATTAAATCATTGTAAAACTTGCTGTTAAACAGTGGTTGTGGAAGCTCGGCAAAGAATAAAATCAATAGACCAGCGACAATTCTAGTGTCGTTGATTAAAGAGAAATCAATCTTTTCACCGCTATCTGATCTGACTCTAATGGATTTCACTTCAGAATCATTTTCAGCTCCAACAAATATTTGTTTAACATCTACATTTTCTGAATTTGATAATACAGTAATGGTCGATGTTAATATGGCTGGTAGTGATCCTTCATTTGCCAATACCAATTGAGTTAATCTAACTTTAAATATTTCTAAATTTTAATAATAACAACAATTATTAGTATATCGTAGGAGTACATTGTCAATGATCTAAATACAGGGTATTTACTTGTATCAGCAAAATTTGAACTAGTTGATGATGATGAAGAAGAGGGCTTTTTAACATCTGTCAATGATAAGCTTTTACCAATGGGCTTCTTGTCTTTCTTTTGTTGCTTCTTTTCATCTTTTTCCTTTTTCTTTTGAGCTTGTTTCTCTTGTTTGATACGTTCTTTTTCTTGCTTGGAGAGTTTGACTTTTGGTTCTTTGGTTTTTGGTGTTGTAGAGGTTGGTGTTGTGCCTGTAGAGGGCATTTTATTGCTTTCTTTCGAGTCTCTGATAAATGTTTTGGTGACGGTTCTGGTGAGAGTTGCACCAATGGATTTGGATTTTTGGTGGTCCTTTTTCACAGGGTTGGTGGGTCTGTTGGCTGCATTTGTTGCGACTGATGCTGTAGCATTGGGGGTGGATGGTGTGCTGGATGATGGTGTTTTGGTGTTGTTGTTGTTGGCATCAGGGACTGCAGGGACTTGTGGTTGGGGTTGGGTGGATTGGGACTGTGATTGTGATTCATGGTGGACCAAGGTCACTGCACCGGGTTGTTGAATGGGTTGGTTGGCCTTGGGACCATTGATGTTGGCAGTGGTAGATGAGGTGCCAGTGACAGCGTTGGATCCAGCGCTATCGAGTGATGCTTGATCGGGCTTCATGGTATCGTCGACAGAGGTCACTGGGGTGTGGACCATGGACGAAAGATCGCCACTGCTATTGTTGGCGCTCGAGTTTTCGTCGTTGGCGGCGTGGTGGTGTTTGATGCTGCTAGTATCGACTTGTTCTTCATATTCCTCAGATTCAGTGTCATCGTTGCTGTCGCTGTCCTCGTCAGAGTCTTCGACCGAACTGTCACTTTCGGCATCTGATTGTTTGTCTTCTTCGACAATGGTGGTTGTGGTGATTGATTCGGTGATGACTGTGGTCGAGGTGGCGTTGGGGACCAATGGAATAATCTCGCAACTAATACTACGCGAACGACGATAGTCTCTTGGCGATTTCTTTGATTCCAAATGATCGTCAACAACGACAATAGTCTCTCCGCCCACCTTAATCTCGAGCTGATTTGCAATCAGTGTGTTTGTAGTCTCTATTGTTGTAGTTTTTTGAGAGTATTCTTCATCCTCTGATTCAGATGTCACTGTGACTTCTGGATGTTTGCTGTTGCTGTGATGATGATGATGATGCTGCTCATTTTCAAATTGACTGGTTGTAGTGGTAGTTGTGGTTGTTTTAACAATGGTTGTTGTGGCAATAATGTCCAAGGGAGAGTGAGGTGAGGTGGGTGTTTTGGGTTGATCGGGACTACTGAGATCACTATTACTTGTACTCTTTCTGAGAATGTTTGTGAGATCTACTGTGGCACGACTATTTCTTCTTGCATTGTATCGTTCAGTCTCTTGTTGAAGTTGAATTGCTTTCTGTTTCCAGAATCCAAATGCACCAGTGACATTTTGTTCGTCCCATTCGCTCTTGTTTGATTTAAAGTCCTCTTCAGCTGCAGGAGGAGGTGGGGGTGGTGGAGGTGGTGCCAATAGTGGAAAATTTAATTTCTTTGGTGCTGCTGCTGCTCGTGATTCTTTTCCAAAATTGATAGATATTATTTTTTTTCTCTACAGATTTCCAAAAGTTTAAAGCTGAAAATGATTCAGCATTTATATCTGTCATTTTAGATCTATACTATTATTGATATTGATTCTTTAGAATCTCTATTATTATTATTTAGATATATATGTATATATAGATATTAATATATATTTTATTCAAATTATATTATATAATAATTCTGTAGTGATCATAATAATAATAAAAATAATAGAATAGTAAGAAGAATAATAATAATAATAATAATATAATGTTTAAATACCTTTTGTTTTTATATTACAACAAATATAAATATATGTGGTGATGGTTATTAAAAATAAATACAACAATCAAATTGATGGGATATATTACAAAGCAATGTATGAGGAGATGTGTAGGTGTGTGAGTGTGGAGTTGGTTGGATTTTATATAATTGTATATAATGTGAGAGAGTTTACTTTTGGTAAGTGTGATGGATTCGATAAGGTGTGTGAATGTGTGTGGTTTGATTTATGTGGAGAAGAAAAGAGAGAAAAGTAGTAGGGTTACTTGAGTGTGTGAGTGTGGTTTAAAACACAACTCTTTTATTCCTCTTTAGGATGATGCCGCTGCGAATGTGATGATGGTGATGATAAAATAGGAGTTGTTCTATTATTATTATTATTAATTGTGTGTTCCACAAAAGAGGATATTATCTAGTTATCACAAATTATCATGTGCAGACACTCTAAAATCAAACTCAAAGGAAATAGGTGATGGATGATGGATGATGGATGATGGTGAGAGGAGTGATGATATGTGTGCTGCTCTTATAATATATCTATTGAAAGTTTTGTCATGTATGAAATTTTTTTTAGAAAAAAAAAAAAACCAAAAACTTTACTCATCCACACCCATCATTCCCAACAAAATTATCATAACACCATCCTCAGTGTTTTCATATAAAAAAAATAAAATTTTTTTGTAAAAAAAAACTTTTTTTTTTTTTTTTTTTTGGTTTCACACCCATCGTGTGATATGAATTATAGAGGATAGGTCCTCACCTGACACAATAGGCAATGTAGTTTTGAAGAAAAAGATCTTTTTATTATTTAAAACATAAAGATAAGACAGATAAAGATAATTGGAGATATATGCTGTTATTACTTAGTGTTGAGATGAAGGATAGTACATGTATTGAATTTGTTGTTGTTGTTGTGGATTATAAGGTACAAAATAATTTGGTTGGACATATGTTGGAGCCATAGGTCTATTTTGTTGTTGTGGTTGTGGTTCATAAATTGGATATTGATTTGATGTGGCAGGTACGACAAGACCGGGATAAACAGATGATGGAACTTGTTGGAATTGAGCACGTGAAGCAGTATCATACGAAACACTTGTGTGAGGACTATTGTTGTTGTTGTTATTATTGCTATTGTTGTTGTTATTTACACTATCTGATTCGACAATAATTGGATCAAATGATTCGCATGTACAAGTATTTGTTGATGGTCCTAAATGAATAATTTATATAAATGATGATTAATATATGTATATTATATACAAAAAGAGGGATGATTAAGAATAGATCTTACTTTTACCCAAAACTTTAATATATCTGGAATAGGATTTAATTGAACTGACAAAGATAAAGATAAAAGCTACAGTGAAAAAGGTGAATAATAAACCAGAGATTATATCTTGTTTGAAAAAGATAACTGTTCCAAAGGTTAGTTGAGCAGAAAAGATAAGATAATAAACAACAATTGTAATAAAATGCTATAAAGAGAGAGTGTTAATAATATATTCATATTATATGCGTGAGGATTTTAAACAACACTTACAATAACTGCAATAAATCTAGATTTAGTATAGATAGCAAATAAACCAATGATTGGAGCAATCATGATAAAGATATAGCTTGAAAAAGTGAATCCCATCAAGAATTGGAATACCAATGGAAAGATTACAGCAAGACTGTGTCTCTTTACCAAAGCTTTATGTAAACAATAGTCACATGGAATAATACCAACAGTTGGTTCCAATAGTTGTGAAAGGTTTACATTGGTTTCAAGATATTGAGGATTAGAGAAATTAAAATAGGTTTGATGAACCTGATATTCGTCTTGATATTGTTGTTGTTGTTGTTGTTGTTGTGGTTCTGGTTGTGATGGTTGCTGGTTATTATTAACAAAAACCTCATCACCTACAACTAAATTTGAATCACTTTGCTTCAAAGGTTGATAATCATGGTTAATACCCATTGTTGTGTTGCTGTGCGTGTGTTTGTTACGACTACTACTACTACTTCTACTATTACTACTACACTAATTTGTATGGAGATGAATAAAATAAAAATTAACACACAAAAAAAATAAAATTATTTGTATCGGATTAGTTAAAAAAACAAAATACAACACCCGTGCGGGGATCACCTATATAACTTGTGCGTGACATTTTTTTTAATTAAAATTTTTATTTTTTTATTTTATTTTTTTCTCATTTATCATAATTATGAGAAGATTTGAGTCACAACGTTGATACAAACTCCTCTGTTGGGTTGTCCATTCATGTGATATGCTCACCCTCCAATTGCGGCACTATTAAACTAGTTTTCGTCTTGAAATGTTCCCAGTCGAACATGAATGAATTAAAAGTGCGAGTACTAATCAAACAATTCCTCTCTGTTTAGAACATTAGTTCCAATGATTCCATGACCGAGTTCCATAGATTTTTTACAAAAAATGAATCTACTTTTTTTTTTTTATAAAACTTTTTGACATTTGCGAGTGCAATGTGTGTTTGTATACTACAACATTTCATTCTTCAACTATTAGCAACAATCGTTTTATCCTGAGAAAATATACAGGATGAATCCCTTTTGAAAATGCACTAGATTTTTTTTTTTTTTTCTTTTTTAATTTTTTTAATTTTTTTTTGTTTTCCCAATTTTTGCACCATTTCTTATTGTTTAAATTGGGCAAAACTACTTTTTTTTTTATATATACCAAACTAATTGTAACATAAATAAATAAAAATTAAAAATATAATAATATAATAAGTCAAGATAATACTTTTTAAAACTACTTACTAAAAACAAAGATATGTGCGAAGATATTTTTGTTTATTTATTTGGATATGGGTATGTAGTAAAGTTATATTATATACAAATATAGTAATTTTGTACTAACATACAATTATATTGTCATACCATATATGTCTATAAAACAAATAGATCTTTAATGTGGAGACCAGGTTTTAGCTATACCAAGAAATTTAATGCCTATATTAAAGGATGGAAAAGAGTATTTTATCAAGGAAGCACAGATCATAGAGGAACACCTGTATGTATAATATTAGGCATTGATGATAAAATTATCTATTGTTGAGATATTAATAGTCATAATAAAAATAGGAGGCACCAGGTAGAGTTGTGACATTAATTAAACAACCAGAGGAAACAAAAGATACAGAGGAATGGATTACTTGGGGCACAGTTTATGCGATATCGGACGATGAGGCGTTGGCCACTTTAAAAAATTTAGATTACAGAGAAAAGGGTGGATATGAAAGACACGAGCTCGATATTTATTTGGATGAGCAATCAATGGTGTCTTACGGAAAGGCAATTGTATATTTGGCAACTACAGAGAATGAAGAGTATTTGGGTGAGGACACCATCGATAATATCGCTCAACACATTTTCAGATCCATTGGCCCAAGTGGCAGAAATATAGATTATTTACTCAAGCTCGCCAACTCGCTGCATGAGATGGGTGTGGTGGATCAGCATGTGTTTGATATAGAGAAGATTGTATTGGAGTTGATGGACAGACACCAAATCAATCATCACAACTCACTTGTTGAAAACCTTTCGCTCTCATCCTCACCCACCTCCTCCATGCTGTCTTCTATAAATTCTCTTGTCGTCAACGGTGCAACAACAACAGGAACCTCTGGTAGTAGTCCAGGTACAAATAGTCCGTTGTTGGACGAAAAAGCACTAGAGTTGCTGCACAGACACAAGAGATTCTACATGAAACCACAGGGAACCGTTATTATTGACCAAGGTGCCGTACAGGCTATTAGCCAGAGAGCCAAATCTCTATTGCCCGTAGGTATCATTGGTTTCACTGGTGAGTTTGAAAGTGACGCATTGGTCACCATTCAAGATTCAAATGGTTCAGATATCTCTCGTGGTCTCACAAATTATAGTAGTAAAGAATTAGCCTTGATCATTGGCAAACAGTCCAAAGATCTCGAGTCCTTGCTTGGTTATTTTAAAGGTGAATCTGTCGTTGACCACACAAATTTAATTCTTTTATAAATAAATTTTATTATAAATATTATTATTATATGATTAATAGTTGCTTGTAGTTATAATTATTATCTTTAAAGTCTATAATCTCTAACTCCATGTCTGATGATCTTTTACATATTGTGCCAAACGAATAAGTTGCAATCTAGGGGCAAAAATTCAACCAAAAAATAAAAATCCAAAAAAAAAAAAAAAAAAAAAAAAAAAGTACTCTATGGATTTTTTTATCTTTGTCTATTTTCAAACCTATTTTATTGTATTGTATCATTGACTTCCTATTGTGTATAATTATTATTAATTTTTATAAAGAACCTATTTCACATCCCACACTCACATCTCACACTCACATTCAAACCTCACATAAAAACATCTTTCAGATATTTTATTTCATCATCAACATCACACCAACCACACATACACTTTATTTTAATTGTTTTTTATTTTAATTGTTTGTTCTTTAAATAGCACTGCCATACAAAGGTATCATATAAACAATAAACTATAATAACAGAGCAATAGTATTGTAAATAGTAGTAATAGTAGTAATAGTAATAATAGTATAGTAGTAATAGCAAGAATAGCATCACACAATTACTTTGTGTGTGTATGTATAGAATACTTTAATGAGTAGTATCAATAGTAATCCTTTTAAAAAACTTGATCAACAACAACAGCAACAACAACAACAACAACAACAGCAAAATGGTGGTATTAAAATAACAACAACTACAATTAATAACAATGATACAGCTACACCATTAAATAAAATAAATAAACAACATAATCGATCGTCGTCAGCTTCGTCAACTTCGTCATCTACATCATCCACTCACACTCATATCTATTCGCCAGGCTCAGCTACACCTTCACCCATTCCTTCGTTGACAGTCTCGCCTGTACTATCACCAATCAGTAATGATGGCAGTAGTGGTACACCTAGATTGTTGTCGATAAAGTCAAACAGTAGCAACAGCAACAATAGAGGCAGCACAGGTGGTAGTGGAGCCGGTGGTGATTTATTAAACTTGTTGGAAAAACAAAAACACTTTAACAACTCTATCGAGGATCTACGTGAACAAATGAAACAGACAAACATAGAGTTTGATATGGACGGTGAAGTTGTAATAAACTATGACTATGATTCATTTGATGAGGGCTCCTACGAAGATGACGAAGACGAAGAATATGACCAAGAATATGAAAAACAACAACAACAGCAAATGAGTAGTAACAATAGCTGTGAAAGTATACCAGAGGAAGAAGAACTCACTAGTTCAAAGAATGCAACACCTGTCAAAAGACAATACAGTTATACATTGGGATCAAAACCCGACCATTTGTCATCGTCATTGGAATTTAGCAATTCACCAACCAGAAACAATCGGTCAGAAAGCACAATATATCATCCCGACGGTAAAGAACAACATCATGATACAAAAGTAGATATAGCAAAAGATAAAATATCATCAGACTACAAAAAGATCTTGGAAGATCCCGAAGCCTTTAGAAACGAAAAATTAAAACAAAGAAAATCAAAATACTTTTCAAAAAAAGGTAATTATTGTTATATGTTTACTGGTATTGCTAGTAATAGTAGTACTCGTTTATTCTGATTATTATTAAATATTAATATTATAAAAACTACTCTAGAATTGGAAGAAAGTTTACCATTTCATCCATCATCGGGGACTTTGTTGAGGTCAAATTTATTTAAGCAATTTATGAATGAAAAGTTGGTGGCCATTGGTGAGAATCCAGAGAAATATAAAACTGAATTACTTAAACAATACAATGAAAACCTAAGAGCAAATACACCAGTAAGTGAGTTGCCTAAAAAACCATCTCATGGAAAAGATAAACTTAAAGCATTAAATAGAACTAGATCAGTTAGTCAAGTATGTGTGTTTATAATATGTGTACATAAAGATAGATATACTAACTATGTTTTATTCTATTCTATATTATAATATAGCCACCAGTTGTAACTAGTAATCATAAAACATCAATCGGTACATTGGAATATATAATTGAAAAGGAAAACAAAAGAGATGGTACCGATAGAAAGTTACCTTTGATTGTACAATCTTGTATAGAGTATTTATCAGATGAGAAATCATTGAAAACAGAGGGTTTGTTTAGAGTTGCAGGTAATTCAAGTGAAGTTGAAGATCTCTTGAAATCAATATTAAACTATGGATCTTCCATACCCCCCAATTGTTGTTCCCATGTCGTATCAAATACATTGAAAAAATTCCTAAGACAATTATCGACTCCTGTATTTACATATAAATATCATAGTGAATTTATTCAAATTACAAGTAAGTCTATCTATACCACTCCTACTACTGCGCACATTCACACAAAATATTAATCATATACACAATTAGAATTGGATAATGATCAAGAAAAAGTAGATGCAGTTAAATTGTTATTAAAACATTTACCACAACCAAATCAACATCTTATTCAAGAGCTATTAAAGTTTTTAGTTAAAGTGACAGAGTATAGTAAGTTCAATATGATGCATGCCCATAATCTTGGTCTAATGTTTGGTCCATCTTTGATGAAACCACCCGAGGAAAATGAATTTAATATCATGTCATCAATGTTGGACTCTGCCAGTCAAATCATTACACTTATCATTGAAAATTTTAATGAAATCTTTTCTTCTTAGGAAAGACTCTTGACACCACCCCCTATATGCAATATTTCAAAGCACATGACACATTATGACAACAACAACAACAACAATCAACACACAATATCAATAATAACAACACAACAACAACAACACACTAAATTTGGTGAAAATTGTGATATCACTAAATTTGAACAATAATAAAATGTAATCTATTCTATTTTCATGGAATCTCATTTCAAAATGATTTGTTTTTTTTTTTTTGATAGTGTTGAATTCCCCAAAAACAAAACAAATACGTCAAAATTATTATTATTGTTTTTTTCAAAAAAATAAAAAATCACCTATTTCCTCATTTACACTCATTTTGTCTAAATATATTAAATATTTATTATTTCCTCTAAATAGTGTGTGGTAAAGATTTCTCTATATAAAACCAAAAACACACACACAAACATGGATGTCAAAACAACAGTTTTGACAGCAGCACTCAGTGCAATTACTATATATGCAGGACTAGTCTACTATTTCAATGGTAATGAACAACAAGCAGAAAAGAAATCAAACAACACCAACAACAAGAATACTACTAAAAAACAAAGAAACAATAGAAAACTAAGAAGACAGTCAAATAGAAAATCGAGAAGCAATAGTAGTAGTAGTAGTAGCAGTAGTAGTGCAAATAGTATAGATATACCGTTTGGTACAAGTAGTAGTGAGAGTGATAGTGATAGTGGGGATGAACAAGACAGCGAATCATCTTCTCGAGAAGATGAGTCAAACAGTCATGAAATATCGTCAGAGGATGAAAACAATAATCAAAATTCACCTAGAACCATACAGGATCATATAAAAATACTAGGTTCCGAAGATTTATCCGATACAATGATATCAAAGAAACTAGATTCAGTTTATGTTTTATTGTCAATCGTATCTTTTTGTATGTGTTTTAATAAATATAGATAGACATAGATATAGAAACACTAATACTAATGATATTATTATTATTAATATAGCTGATAGTTTAAAGTTATTATCAACATTGAATACAATAGAGGCAGTTGTAGATTCATTAAATTCATTGTTGGCATTGGATTTAATGACCACCAATCAAAATTCATTATTATTAAAATTGGGTCTATTGTTGGGTAATCTTTTGCAATACCCAAACAATCAAAAGAAATTCATTGAAACTAGGTTTATATCTTCATTGGTAAATTTAATTAATGACGATGATAAGGATAGATCTGATTTCTCTTTATTTTGTTTATTTAATTTATCAACAAATGGTATTGTGTCCATTATTAATATAATAGATATATTGTAAACATGTGATCTCATTTATTAATTATAAACCATCCAAACCATATAGAGGAAGGAGCAACAGAAATTATTTTATCTCAAGGTATAAAGGAAATTAATAATCTATTGGAATCTAAAAAGGCTAGTATATTATTAAAGAAACAAGGTTTACAAATTCTTTTAAATATGTGTTTAGAATCGAAAAGTATGTCAATAGTGTGTTTTAGTTGCGATTGATTGATTTATGCTAACACCATCAATAACTCTATATATAGATTTAAGAGAAATGATTTCAGTAGATAATGATCGACTTTTATCTACACTAAAGAATATTAAAGAATCAAAGAAAACAGAATTAGTCGATATTGCATCAAAGATTTTACAAATTGATTTTACAAAATCAACAACATCATCGTCATCATCGATATCGAAAAAGAAAAATAATAGTGATGATCAAGATGAGGATAAAATATTATTGCCAAATGATTTTATAGGTGGTGAAATATCAACTAAAAGATAATAGGAAATATAGATAAATAGATATAATAATATAATATAATATAAATAAAATCATGTATGTGAGCAGACAACGATGTCTCTTTTGCGTGTGTAAATAAAAATTATTTTTTCATCCTTAAAGTTTTCTGAGAGTCTTGCAAACAATAGAGATCTCTATGTTATAGTAATAATGTCGAATGTAGATTTAGAGAACAAATAATGAACGAAGGAACAAAAAAAAAAAAAAAAAAAAGAATTCATTTTTGAAATTTTCAGAAACAACTTCATTTGTGTTTGTTATTGATGTAATTCCACCATAGCATTGATAATAGCAAACAGAGACATACATATACATACAGATAGTTGTTGTTGGTATTTATTAAAGATAGACATCAATAATAACAAAACAATAACATAATTAATAATATTAAAACAACTATGGATAGTATTAAACAATGGGCATCAGATCAAATATCAGATATATTGGGATATAGAGAATCTACTTTGGTAGACTATGTCATTTCATTGGCAAAGAAATCAAAAGATCCTCAATCTTTTATTATCACTCTATCAGAACAAGATTTTCCAGTAAATAGTAAAACGAAATCGTTTTCACACGAATTATTGAAAAGAATTCAGACTACTACTACTAGTAGTAGTAGTAATAGTAGTAGTGCACAAAAGATAACAAATATAGTCAATAGTAAAGCAAAAGAAAAAGAAACAAAAGAGTTTTTAAAAAAGAATCAATCCTATAAACTAATATTAGATCCAGAAGATCAAGATTCATCATCATCCAGCGAAGATGAAAAGAAAAAGAAAAAGGAAAGAAAGGAAAGGAAAAAGGAAAAAGAAAGAGAAAGAGAAAGAAATAAAGAAAAAGAAAAAGAAAAGGATAGCGACAATAGAGATAGGGACAGCAGAGATGATAAAGAAACAAAGAAAAAGAGATCATTAAGAAAAAAAGATGATAAAGGATGGGAGGATGAAAGTGATAAAGAACAGCAACCAAGTAATAATAACCAAAACGATGAAGATGATCTAAATGACATTGATATGGATCAGTTTTATTCAGATGTATTACAAAAACAAGAAAACATTACAAAACAGGAGGACAACAATAATGAAGATGAATATGAAAGAGAGGCAAGGGAAATATCAGAATTTAATGAAAGACTCAAGAAAAGAGATGAAAAGAATACTAAAAAGAAAATAAATGATGATAGAGACAGTCAAGAGGCTAATAGTAGAAGAGATAAATTAGATAAACATGAAAAAGGACAATCTAGTCTAGACACAGAAAGAATAAGTAGTAGAAGAAAGTTTCTTGTTGGTGAAGAACAAAAAAGATTAATCCTTTTGAAAAGAGAATTAGAGATTGAATATGAACTATTTAAAGACTCTAAGCTCAGTAAAGAAGAGATTAAAGAGTTTGAAAAAAAGAAAAAGCTCTATGAAATCGCTTCACAAAGAGTAAATGATAAAGTAGATGACAACTATTACTTTATACCCAAAGGTGATGATCTCGACAAGAGTGAAAAAGACAAATATCTTAAACCAAAGTATGATAAATCTGATAACAACAATAGTTCCTTTAATCCCGAACAAAGAGAATGGGAATTAAATAGAGTATGTATACTTTTACAATATTAATAATGTTTAGGTTGTATGATACTAACAAGCATTACTCATTACTACTCTTTAGATGAAATTCAATCAAACAGAATATGGATCATTGGATAAAAAGAATGAAGAACCAGAGTATGAATATGTTTTCGAAGATCAAATACAATTTATAAAGGAAGAGGTGTTGACTGGAAAGAAAGAGAATACTGTCGATACCCTTGAACCTATGGACTCAACGCAGACTGCCAAGATGACCATACAGGAGGTGAGAAAGTCTTTACCAATTTATCCATACAGAGAAGAGTTGTTGAATGCTGTTCAAGATCATCAAATATTGATCATTGTCGGTGAAACTGGGTCGGGTAAAACAACACAAATCCCTCAATATCTTCATGAGGCTGGATACACAAAGCGAGGAAAGGTTGGATGTACACAACCACGTAGAGTGGCTGCCATGAGTGTCGCTGCAAGAGTTGCAGAAGAGATGGGTGTAAAGTTGGGACACGAGGTGGGCTATTCGATTCGTTTTGAAGATTGCACCTCTGATAAGACAGCTTTGCAATACATGACTGATGGTATGTTGGTCAGAGAGTTTCTTACGACACCTGATTTGGCAAACTACAGCGTGCTGATTATCGATGAGGCCCATGAACGTACACTCCACACCGATATCCTGTTTGGTCTCGTCAAGGATATCGCCAGATTCAGACCCGAGCTAAAACTGCTCATCTCGTCGGCTACCATGGATGCAGAAAAGTTTTCAGAATACTTTGACGACGCCCCCATCTTTAATATCCCCGGTAGAAAGTTTGAGGTCACAACTCACTACACCGAGGCACCCGAGGCCGACTATTTGGACGCTGCCGTTGTCACTGTGCTCCAGATCCACATCACCGAACCTTTGGGCGACATATTGGTGTTTTTCACTGGTCAGGAAGAGGTAGACTCGGCGGCAGAAATGCTCATGCAGAGAACGCGTGGTCTGGGCACAAAGATAAAAGAGCTGGTCATCACCAGAATCTACTCGACCCTTCCCACAGACCTCCAGGCCAAGATCTTTGAGCCCACCCCGCCCAACGCCAGAAAAGTCGTCTTGGCCACCAACATTGCAGAAACATCGCTCACCATTGATGGCATTGTCTATGTCATTGATCCTGGGTTTTGCAAGCAAAAGATGTTTAATCCCCGAACGGGAATGGAGTCACTCGTCATTATCCCAGTCTCTAAGGCCTCGGCCAACCAAAGAAAGGGTCGTGCAGGACGTGTTGCACCGGGCAAGTGCTTTAGACTCTTTACCGCTTGGGCCTATGAAAATGAACTCGACGAAAACACAGTGCCCGAAATCCAGAGAACCAACCTGGGCAATGTCGTCTTGCTCCTCAAGAGTATGGGTATCAATGATTTGGTCAACTTTGATTTCATGGATCCCCCGCCCTCACAAACCCTCATCTCGGCCCTCGAACAACTCTATGCCCTCGGGGCACTCAACGATCGTGGCCAACTCACCAAGTTGGGCAGAAAAATGGCAGAGTTTCCCGTCGATCCTCAATTGTCAAAGATGATCATTGCCTCGGAAAAGTACCACTGCAGCGAAGAGATTCTCAGTATTTGCGCCATGTTGTCGGTCAACAACACCATTTTCTATCGTCCCAAAGACAAGGCCTTTGCTGCCGACGCTGCACGTAAAAACTTTTTCCATCCACTTGGCGACCATCTGACTCTACTCACTGTATTCAATCAGTGGCGAGACTCTGGATACTCGACCCAGTGGTGTTTTGAAAATTTCATTCAACATCGTTCAATGAAACGTGCCCAAGATGTTCGTGAACAACTCGAGAATCTTTTGGAAAGAGTAGAAATCCCTTTGGAGTCCAATCCCGAGGACACAGAGTCCATTAGAAAATGTATAGCATCTGGATTCTTTTATCACACCGCCCGATTGGATAAAACTGGTTTGTTCCGAACCACCAAACACAACCAAAGCGTTCAAATTCATCCCAGCTCATGTTTATTCCAAACTCCACCAAAATGGGTCATCTATCATGAACTGGTTTTCACTACCAAAGAATTTATGAGACAAGTCTCTGAAATACAACCTGGTTGGCTGGTAGAGATTGCTCCTCACTTTTATAAACCCAAAGACATTGACGCCGATACCCAAAAGGTACCTAAAATAGTTGGGAAATCTCAATTATCGAAATAAATTCAATTCTTTCTTTGTGTATTTTAACTTTTATTTCTTTTATTCAAAATAAACATTACCCGAGTTGTTGTCGTTTTCAAAGATATCTTCTGATAAAAATATTTTGAACAAAAAAAAAAAAAAAAAAAGTAATGTGGCTTTCGTTGAAAATTTTTTATATTTTTGGTTTTGGGATTTTACTTGAAAATAATTTGGTGGTGTGTGGGTTTTGGGAGAATGTGTTGAGTTTTGGAGGATTTGAGATCAATTTTTAATGAAAAAAAAATCCCTCAAGTTTTCAAAATAAAAATAAAAATTATCCGTTTCTTTATTTAAACAATATCGTTGAAGAGAGTTATCTGTATTATTATTATATCAACTGTATTATTTTTTCTCAACTCTCTATTATTTATTAAAAAGTGAGTGTTTCTCTATACACACATCTTTGTTTCATGAGTGTGTCTGTGGGGTGGGTGGGTGTATATGTTTAGTGTGTTTATCTTTAATAGGGGAAGGAGTAAACATCCATCTAGATGTTTCATACCCCTAAAACTCCTTAAATTAGAATGTTAACACAAAGATATCCCCCACATGTGATTTCACACACAAACACACTCCTCCATCACTATTTATTTTTCACTAACCCATTTTCTTCCCACTCTTAAGTTATTTATTTCAATTAATTGTTTTTTTTTTACTTCAAAATAGAAAAAAACACAATCACACATACATACACAAATCAACCATTTGATCAAAAATAATATAGATATATTATTCAACAACAACAACACATATTTATATATATATAGAATAAAATAAAATGGATGAAGTTTTAGAATTAATTGCAGATGCAGTTTCATCATTGGTAATTGCCATCACTGAAAGTGAGGAAAAGAATACCTTGTTTGGTGTAAGTTTGTCAACAAAATTGATTAAAAGAAACAAAAAAAAGGATATTAATAGATTTTTTGATGATTGTTGACAAAAAAATTACAATATATAGGATATGGTGCCAGGGGTTCAACTTATTCAACTTGCAGTCAATGGTATGGTTGAAGCAGCAGAGGAAACATTGGGATTAATTGATGATGAATTTAAAGGTCAATTGGAAAGTACAGCAAAAGATTTAAAGAATTCAGCAGGACAATTATATGTTGATGCCGTTAGAGCAAGAGAGGATCCATGGAATCGTGTACCTCAAAAAGATGCAATTAAATCTGCCAAACAAATCTTACAAAATGTCGTACTTTTGGTATTGATTGAAGAACAATCCAACATTAAAGTACTTGTAAATATTGCCAAAAAAGCCGCTGAAGGTATAAAGAGAATTGATGAAATTGAAACAATGAGCCATTTGGACATTATGATCAATGACGTTATTTCATTACAAAATGAATTGGTTAAAAGATCTCAACGTCGTTCCGAGGGTAGTCATAATCCAGAGCTTCGTTCAAAACTCGAAGACATTGCATCCATGGTTGGAATTCTCAGTGAACAACATCAACATGCTGCCAGAGAGGTATGCAGAAATCCAAAAGACCAAAACAATCGTGATAGAAGAGCCGAAGCCAGTGTTAAGCTCTTGTCCGCCATTGATGATCTTATCTACACCATTAAATTAATCTTTGCCTCCAACACTAAATTTGTAGATTTAGCATTCAAATGGAAGCCCGTTAGAACAATGGCTGAAGATGAAGTACTCGCAGCCTCTGCCAAGATGATTGAAAACCTTCGTCACTTACCACACGAAATTCAAAAGGGCAATGGTCCAGCTGCTGTTCGTGAAATTGTAAACAATGCCAATATTCAAATTTCCAACGCCATTCTTGCTGCCAATCGTTGTGAAGATCCAGTAAAGAAAAAGATGATTCTCAAGAGTATCGAAGAACTAAAGAAACTCACTCCACAATTGATCACTGCCACCAAAGCCGTTCTCGAGAACCCCGACGACGAAAATGCTCAAAAACATTTGGATAGTACCATTTATGCCACACAAAAAGCCTCTGAACATTTGGCCACTGCTGTCATTTCCACTCCAAGTGAAATTGTTGCTGCCTCTGGTGCTTCATTATCTAGAGAATTGGATTCACTCGAAGACGCCATTGCCAAGGGTGACAAAAAGAGAGCTGAAACTATTCTCAGCAACTTGGGCACCAATATTGATAAACACATTGAATTAGCCACCGCCCTTTTAGACACAATCAAAGATGAAGGTCTTCGTCATGAAATGAAGAAGGCCATTGAAAAACTCACTGCTCTCAAACCAAAGATTATTGAATCTGCCACAAGAGCCGTTGCCAATCCAAATGACCAAGAGGCCAGAAGACAATTGAGTGCTCACATCAAAGAAGCCAAACACACCATCAACCAAATCTCTAAACCCTATGAAGTCATTAGTGCACTCAATGCCAAAATCCACAACGACTTGGATAACCTCGTCAGATGTCTCGACAACAAAGACGATCCAAATATGCAAACCAAAGCCGTTCAACATGCCAAAGAAATTGCCGCAGACATCAAGAAACAAATTGAAGAAGCTGAGGCCTACGCTGCCACTGTCACTGACCCAGAGAAAAAGAAAAAGATTCTTGAAGCCATTGAAGCATTAAAACAACTCACTCCACAATTATTGGAAGCCATCAAAGCAGTTTTGGCCAATCCAGATGACAAAGAAGCCCGTAGAAGACTCAATCACATTATCAACAAAGTCAAAGAAGCCTCCTCCAATTTGGCCCAAGTTTCTCAACCAACCTCTGAAGAACTCAGAGTTGAAAAAGTTAGAAGAGATCTTGAATTGGCCAAAATCAATGAAGAAAAAGAAAAGGCTGCCAAAGCTGCCGCTGCCGCTGCTGCTGCTGCTGCCGCCGCCGCCAAAGTTGTTGTACAACCACCACCACCCGAGCCAAAACCAGCTCCAACCAAATTCAAAATCGAAGGTCCAGTCAACAAAGAGGTATTTGGCGCCGCAGAACAAGTTGCCAACGCCTTGGAATCAAAAGTTCGTGATGACACTCCTCTCGGTAAATTGGTTACTTTCTCTGATGAAATTGCCAACCAAATGGCTCTCCTTTCCAGCTTTGCTGCCAAAGGTGATGTTAAAGGTATGATTATGGCTGCCAGAAAAATTGCAGACTCTATCAAACAAGTCCAAGCCCAAGCCAAACTCATTGCAGACAATTGTACAGATCCAAGACTCAAACAAGCTGTTCTCACCTACATGGATTGTGGTGGTAATTTCTCTACTCAATTAAAGATTCTTTGTGCTGTAAAATCAGATACTGACAACAATGCCGCCGCCGAAGAACAATTGGTCACTTGTGCCAAAGGTCTTTCCAGTGCCGTCATTAATATTGTAAAATCTTCTGAAGCTGCTTCATTAAAATTAAAAAAATAAATATAAATAAATAAACAAATAAACAAATAAACAAACAAACAATTAAAACAATTATCCAGAAAACATAATTCATTATTTATAAGAAATTCCATTGGAGCATTTTCCAACTCAAATCGCACAACAAAAAATTTTTACTTTTTTCTTTAATTTTTTTTCCAACACAAAAGTTAAGATATATTAAATCATGAGTTCGATGGCTCTTTGGGACAAAATTAAAAAGGTATCAGAGAGAGCAACACAAATAGGGGCTATTGAAAAGATTGAATCATCACCTTTATTTATCAATGAAAATGGGATCAAAGTTTGTATTTGTTGTAATTTATTTGTTGCGCATGTCATGGAGGGCAATTTCTAATGGTGATATTGTTAGTTTATGGTTAGTGTCGCTAAATCATTGTTAAAGAGACCATTTAATTTTCAGAAATCAATATCTACAGAGAATATAAGTAGTCTGAGTAATAGTAACAATATAAACAATAGTCCAAAAGAAATACTACAGCCACCAAAAAAGTTTATCGACCCTTTTCTTCCTTGTGACAAGGATCTATTTGTACAAGAGCTCTGTGGAACTCATAATTTGGTGTTGAACAAGTTTAACGTATCAAATTATCATTCAATCATTGCAACTAAAGAATATGAAAAACAAACTGACCCTCTCAATAGATATGATTTCAAGGCAATGTAGGTACCATTTATAGTAGAGTAAGTCATTGAATGAGGATTCAAGGTCTAATATATACGATAATCATACCAGATGGGAGTGTATCATAGATTGTAATATGTTGTGTTTTTTCAATTGTGGACCAAGCAGTGGTGCTAGTCAGCCTCATAAACATGTGCAATTACTAGTAACACCGTTTCATACATGCGAGGAAAAAGATTTAACCTGTAAATTGGAGCAATTGCAACAACAGCAGCTGTCAGACATTGACAACGATTATTTAAAATGTCCCATTGAAAGTATAATTAAACTGTATAATGAACCCAAAGAAACTATATTTCAAGTAGAACAACTACCATTTAAAAATGCGTGTATTTATTATCAAACAGACAAACTTAAATCTATGGACAAGGATCAAATATCAATATACTTTGAACATCATTATAGGTCGCTATTAAACCATTTAAATTTAAATAGTGATCAAGATAATAGTAGTAGCAATAATATTAACAACATATATGAAGATACAACAACGGATTTCAAGAGTTATAATTTCATTATGACCAAGGAATGGATGTTTATGATTCCAAGAAGTTGTTATCAAGCTAAAGGTATTTCCATCAATAGTGTAGGATTTACCGGTGCAATTTTAGTTAGAAAAGAAGAAGAGCTGGATACAATTAAATCATATGGAATTATGAATATCTTGAAGGATGTATCCTTTTCAAAATAACGCACAATAAACAAACATAATTTATGGCCTCACAATTTTGTAAACTTTTTTTAAATACACAATAAATGAAAATGACAGGAAAACTTAGTATCTCTCTTTCCAATGCTGCAATTTTGTTGAACTGAAAAAAAATAATATTGTCATAGATTGTATTTTTTTTTTTTTTTTTTTTTTAATTTTTTCTAAATTAAGTGCATTCAATCAAATTGATCTTCTTCGTCAACATTGAAGAATAATTATACAACATTATCATTATGTATAATTTTGTATCTACAGTACAAAAGCCAACAGCAGTAACACATTCAGTTACTGGGTATTTTACTTCCCCAAATGAAAAGAATTTAATTATAAGGTATATAGATTTCATGACATATCGAATGATGATTATTCATAGCCATATCGAATACCCTGACCATACACACGCACACCACGATATTTCAAGTTAGTAGATTCGAGATACTAACCAACAATATATATATAGTAAATGTACAAAAATAGAAATATTTTTAATGAAACAAGAGGGATTGCAACCCATGTTGGATGTAAATATATATGGTAGAATAGCAACACTTAAATTATTTTCAATACCGGGTGAAAAGCAAGAATATCTATTTATATCAACAGAGAGTTACAAGTTTTGTGTGCTTTCGTATGACAGTGAAAAAAAGGAAATCGTTACAAGAGCATCGGGCAATGCAGAGGATACCATAGGTAGACCAACAGATTCTGGTCAAATCGGGGTTATCGACCCCAACGGGAGAATTATAGCATTGCATTTATACGAAGGATTATTGAAACTGATCCCCATAGAGAAAGGACAGGCATCGCCCATTCAAAAGGATGCGTTCAATATTAGATTGGAGGAGTTGCAGGTATTGGATATATGTTTTCTGTATTTGACCAGCAAACCCACCATTGCGGTGCTGTACAAGGACACAAGGGGCGCCAAGCATGTCAGCACCTATGAGATACTGCTCAGGGACAAGGAGCTGGCGCCCGGACCATGGATGCAATCAAACGTAGATATATTTTCATCCATGCTGATCCCTGTGCCCTTGGGCGGCGTGCTGGTCGTCGGTGATCATGCGATAACGTATGTCAATGGCCCCTATCCCAAATCTATTACCATCCCATTCACCCGCATCACTGCTGTGGAGCGTGTCGACAAGGATGGCTCGAGATTCTTGTTTGGCGATAACCAAGGCAAGGTGTCTGTATTGTTGTTGCAACACGATGGCAAGATTGTGTCGGATTTAAAGTGGGAGATGTTGGGTAGAACAAGTATACCCTCTTGTATATCGTATTTGGACAGCGGTGTTGTGTATGTGGGTAGTACCTCGGGCGATTCGCAACTCATCAAGCTAAACACTGAAAAGGACCCCCAAAGCAACTCTTATATCTCTATATTGGAAAACTACACCAATCTCGGCCCCATTGTCGACTTTTGTGTTGTAGACCTCGAGAAACAAGGCCAGGGCCAAATTGTCACCTGTTCGGGTGTCTATAGAGACGGCACTCTTAGAGTCATTAGAAATGGCATTGGTATTGCAGACCAAGCCTCCATTCCATTGGAGGGTATCAAGGGTCTATGGTCACTCAAGCCCGCCTCATCCAAGGGCACCAATGCCTATGATAAATATTTGGTCACTTCTTTTATTGGCTACACAAAGATCCTTTCGTTTGAAGGCGAAGAGATTGAGGATACAGAGATTCAAGGATTTGATCTAGAGTCTCAAACCATCGATTGCGCCACTCTATTTAGTCACAGCATTTACATACAAATCACACAAAAGAGCATCAATTTAATAGACATCAACACATCAAAGAGAATCGACAGCTGGTCGCCCCCCGCTGCCAGCTCCATCATCAATCTTTGCTCGAGAAACAACCATCAAATCATCATCTCTATTGGCAAAGAATTGTACTACTTTGAGATTAGTCACGACAGAAAGCTCTGCCTTATGAAAGAGATTAGTCTTCCTCACGAAATATCGTGTCTAGATATCTCGTCTTTTGGCGATGAGAGAGTCAGTACCCTGTGTGCCGTCGGTTTGTGGACCGACATTAGTATCCGTCTTCTTCTCCTCCCCTCACTTGAGCAGGTGTCGATCGAGTCGTTGGGCGGTGAGATTATCCCCAGATCGATACTCATGGTCAGCTTTGAAGGCATCCGTTACTTGTTTTGTTCGTTGGGTGATGGCCATCTCTTTAACTTTGTCGTCGACCGACCTGCCAACGGCACCTATCAGCTCAACGACAGAAAGAGACTCACATTGGGCACCCAACCAATCACTTTGTGTAAATTTAAACTCAAAAACACCATCAATGTCTTTGCCTCATCCGACAGACCCACCATCATCTACAGCAGCAACAAAAAGCTTTTCTACTCGGTCGTCAATCTCAAAGAGGTCAGCCATGTGTGTTCGTTTGACTCTGAGGCCTTTCCCAACTGCATGGCCATCGCATCAGACAACTCGCTCACCATTGGCTCTATTGACGACATTCAAAAACTCCACATCAAAACTATTTCACTCAATGGCGAAATGGCTCGTAGAATCAGTCACCTCGACGAATACTCTTGTTTTGCAGTGATCACATTGAGAAAAGAACAAGACAATTCACCACTTCGTGAAGAAAAGGATGAATGCTTCCTCAAACTATTCAACGATCAAACATTTGAAATCACAAGTACCTATGCATTCCAACCATTTGAAATTGGTTGGAGTGTCATTCCATGTAAATTTACAGATGACAACACCACCTATCTAGCAGTGGCCACCACATTCTCTTATCCAGACGGTAGAAGACCCAATGGTCGTATTCTCTTATTCTCTATCAATCAAAGAAGATTGGTTTTATTAGATGAAATTTCAACTAAAGCAAGTGTATATACTCTTCATAACTTTAATGGTAAACTATTGGCTGCTGTTAATAAAAGAGTAATGTATAATAATAGTAATAACAACATATCATTGATACATATACACTAATACATATACAACACACTATAGTTGATATCAATTAAATATACATTAAATTCAGATTCAACAAAAACAATGAAATCAGATTGTGTTTACAAGGGTCACACATTGATACTGCAATTGGCTTCAAGAGGTGATTTTATACTCGTTGGCGATATGATGAAGAGTATGAGTCTATTGGTTGAAAAGCCAGATGGATCCGTTGAACAAATTGCTAGAAATCCACAACCACTTTGGTTGAGAGCACTATCAATGATTAGTGATGACTATTTTATTGGTGCTGAGGCAGCCTACAATTTCGTAGTAGTGAAAAAGAACAGTGAATCCACCAATGAACTTGAACGTGAGCTATTGGATAGCGTGGGCCATTACCATATTGGCGAGAGTGTAAATTTCATGAAATACTGTTCATTGTCTTCGCAACCCGACACAGACACACCACCCATCCCCACCGTGGTCTATTGCACACTCAATGGTTCATTGGGTGTCATTGCCTCTATCACTCGCGAAGAGTATGAGTTTTTCAGTAAACTCCAAAAAGGTCTAAACAATGTCGTTCGTGGCATTGGAGGCTTTAGTCACGACCACTGGAGAGCTTTTCACAATGATCATCATACTATTCAATCGAGAAATTTCATTGATGGTGATTTAATTGAAACCTTTATGGATTTAAAGCGTGAAGAAATGTTACTCGTTGTCAAAGACATGAATATATCTGTTGAAGAGTGTTATAAAAAGATTGAAACACTTATTCAACATATTCGTTAGTTTATGATGGTTGTTGTTGTTGTTGGTTATCGTCCAAATATTTTACACTCTATTATTCTTTTATTTTAACAATAAAATATATAAATAATAAATACACAATATCTTGATACTATTATTTTTTATTGTAATCAATGGGACAATGATAACTTTTGGAAATAATCATCTCACTTTAATAATTATGCATATTTTTAATAAAATCGAATCTATTTAATAGAGTCTCAAGTACGTCAGTGGAAGGCTTTTTAATTAATATGCTGGAAAGATTGGAATTGCCACAATTTCGAGAATCGACAAAAATTTTGCAAGTTTTTTTTCAAAAACAAAAATATCATTACTGACAGTATTTCTTCAAATAGTGCAAGCATTACTTTGATATTTGGACAACAACAATAGAATATGGATGGTAAAGATGGTGGTACCAAACAACAGCTCATAAATGATATTAGTGATAAAGTATCTAAATCTTTAAATTTACCAAATAGTAATCAAACTTTAGGCATTAGATTATATAATGAAGCTTTACAATCGAATTCTCTAGATCAGTTTAATGATGGTATGTGTTTGTTTAGGCTTTATACTTGTATTGGTGTTAATATTAATATAATGTTTTATCATCATCATCATCAATGTATAGCTTGTAAACAGTATAATCTAAAAGATAATGATATAATATCAGATTTGTATAAAAAAGTTAAAGCATCAAAGCAAAGTGAAAGTAGTAGTAATCATGAACCATTAAAAACAATGACATTTACAACGGATACATCTTCATCTTCATCATTCAAGGAGCCTTTACCTACAACAATGAGTGGTGGTTTAATTAAAAAGAAATCATCATCATCCTCATCATCCTCCTCTTCTTCTACACCGATTGTTAGATCATCTTTATTAGGACTTGATAAATTGGCACAAGAGAAAAGAGAAGAATTGGAAAGACAACAAAAAGAAAACAATAACAACAGCAGCAACGATGATGAAGGAGAAGAATTTGAAGATGAAAAGAATTCATTTCATAAAGCAACTAAAAAGAATTATAGAGAGTTAAAAAGTCAAACACCTTCTCATCCAGGTGGTGTAAATAGAGAGACTTTAGATAAAATTCAAGGTAGAAGAGATAGTAGCAGAGATTATAGAGATGACTATAATAGAAGAGATAACAGAGATAATAGAGATAGCAGAGATAGCAGAGACTATAGAGATCATAGAGATAGCAGAGATAATAGAGATGAAAGAACTCCATATAGAAGAGATGATTCAACACCCAGAAGAGATGATCATAGAGATAATAGAGATAACAGAGATAATAGAGATAATAGAAATAGAGACGAAAGAACTCCATATAGAAGAGATGATTCCACACCCAGAAGAGATGATAACAGAGACCATCGAGATAACAGAGATAACAGAGATAATAGAGATAGTAGAAATAGAGATGAAAGAAACACACCATACAGAAGAGATTATCCAACTCCTAGAAGAGATGATAATAGAGACAACAGAGATAATAGAGATAATAGAAATAGAGACGAAAAAAATACACCTTACAAAAGAGATGATTCGACTCCTAGAAGAGATGATAACAATAGACCAATTTCAAATTATAGACAAAATGATAGAAATTACCAATCTACACCTAGAAGGAATGAATTTAAAGAACCAATGTCTACAGATAAAAGATATAATAATAATAGAGGAAATGAAACACCAATGCGTACACCATCACATCAATACAACTCTTGGAGTAACAATAAAAAACAACATATAAAAGAAGAAAGAGAAGAAGAGGAAGAATTTGATAGAGATTACTATGATGCAGATGAAGGTGAAGGTATTGTGCATGATGCCAGAGATGGACCATTCTTGGGCGATGAGAGTAAATTTAAAAAGATGGAAGAGGAAATGCAAAAGAGACAAAAGAAAAGAGTTACAACCAAACAAACACAAATGAACGATGACAATAGTCGTTGGGAAGCAAATAGATTGATGCAGTCTGGTGTTGTATTGCAGAATGAAATTGATTTAGATCATGTCCAAGAAGAAGATGAAGAACGTGTGCATCTTATCGTTCAAAACACAGTGCCACCTTTTTTGGATGGAAAGCTGGTATCAAATAGACAACAGAAATCAGTACAAACGGTGAAAGATGTCACATCAGACATGGCCATTATCTCTAGAAAGGGAAGTATGTTGAATAGAGAGTTTAGGGAAAAAAGAGATCGTGTAAAGAGTCAGAAAAAAGTATGGGAACTCGGCGGCACTGCATTGGGCAATATCATGGGTGTCAAGACCGAAGATCAGTTGGAGGAAAACAAAGAAGAGATCGATAAGGAAACGGGAGAAGTAAAGAACTATAAAGAGAAATCACAATTTGCCAGCCATCTCTCTGTCAAATCTGAGGCATCGAGCGATTTTGCCAGAACCAAAACCATCAAAGAACAACGAGAGTTCTTGCCAGTGTATGGATGTCGTTCAGAATTGATGAGAGTCATTTCGGAAAACAACATTATTATCATTGTTGGTGAGACTGGTTCGGGCAAGACGACACAGTTGACTCAGTATCTCTATGAAGAAGGCTATGGCAACTATGGAAAGATTGGATGCACCCAACCACGTAGAGTTGCTGCTGTCAGTGTGGCAAAAAGAGTATCTGAAGAGATGGGTGTCACACTGGGCGAGGAAGTAGGTTATTCTATTCGTTTTGAAGATTGCACAACCAAAGACACGGCCATCAAGTACATGACCGATGGTATTTTGCTCAAAGAGTCGCTGAATGACCCCAATCTCGACAAGTATTCGGCAATCATTATGGATGAAGCCCACGAACGTTCCCTCAATACCGATGTGTTGTTTGGTATTCTTAAAAAGGTGCTTCAAAGAAGACACGACATGAAGCTCATTGTCACCTCAGCCACTATGGACTCCAAAAAGTTTTCAATGTTTTTCGGTGATGTCCCTGTGTTTACTATTCCCGGTCGAACGTTTCCTGTCGAAGTTATGTGGAGCAAAACCCCTTGTGAAGACTATGTCGATGCCGCTGTTAAACAAGTGCTGTCGATTCACATCACTCACCCACCCGGTGATATCTTGGTCTTTATGACTGGTCAAGAAGATATCGAGACCACTTGTGCCACTGTCGAGGAGCGAATCAAGCAACTGGGTAAAGACGCCCCCAGACTAACCCTCTTGCCCATCTATTCTCAACTTCCATCAGATTTGCAAGCCAAAATCTTTGAGCGCGCCGAAACCGGCTCGAGAAAATGCATCATTGCCACCAATATCGCCGAAACTTCGTTGACTGTCGACGGTATTCTCTATGTCATTGACACGGGCTATTGCAAGCTCAAGGTATTCAATCCACGTGTCGGTATGGACTCTCTCCAAGTGACGCCAATCAGCAAAGCCAATGCCAATCAGAGATCGGGTAGAGCAGGTCGTACTGGACCCGGTAGATGCTATCGTCTCTACACTGAAACAGCGTTCAAGAACGAACTGCTCGATAACAATATACCCGAAATACAGAGAACCAATTTGGGTAATGTTGTATTGAATCTCAAATCTATGGGAATCGTTAATCTGTTAGACTTTGATTTCATGGATCCTCCCCCACAAGACAATATCGTCAACTCTATGTACCAACTCTGGCTTCTTGGCGCCTTGGACGACAATGGTGCCATCACGCCATTAGGCACCAAAATGGTTGAATTCCCACTTGATCCACCCTTGTCAAAGATGTTGATCATTTCTGAAATTCTCGGCTGTTCAGAGGACATTGCCACCATCGTCTCTATGCTCTCTATACCATCGGTGTTTTATCGACCAAAGGGTGCAGAGGAAGAAAGTGATTCTGCCAGAGAGAAGTTCTTTGTTCCAGAGAGTGATCATCTTACCCTCCTACATGTATATCAGCAATGGAAAATCAATAAATACAGCTCACAATGGTGCGCAGAGCACTATGTCCACGTAAAAGCCATGAGAAAAGTAAGAGAAATCCGTGGTCAATTGCTGGATATCATGGAACAGCACAATATGAGAATCGAGTCATGTGGCTCCAACTGGGACGTCATTAGAAAAGCTTTGTCGTCCTCATATTTCCATCATTCTGCCAAAATCAAAGGTATTGGTGAATATGTCAATATGAGAACCGGTATGCCATGCTTTCTTCATCCAACCAGTGCATTGTATGGTCTTGGATATGCGCCCGACTATATCGTCTATCATGAACTTGTCATGACAACCAAAGAATACATGCAAGTGGTAACTGCAGTCGATCCAACTTGGTTGGCTGAAATGGGTCCAATGTTTTTCACAATCAAACAAGGTCACAAAAAGGTTGCAACAAGTAAAAGAAAAGTTGATGAAGAAAATAGTGCTCAAGAAGATAAAGAAACTCAAGAAAAAGAAACTGCTATTGTTAAGCCAACAACAACCATAAACTCATCATCATCATCATCATCATTTACTTCTTCAAGATCAAACAAATTTGCTAAACTTTTAACACAAAGCGTAAGCAAAGCACCTGCGTCATCATCATCGTCTATAGTGATTCCAGGCAAAAAAGAAACAAAAACAACAACTCAAAAAAAAGCACCTCATAGATTTGGCTTATAACATTAAAGATAATAAAAAAAAGGCTTTTCATATAATTTAAAAAAAAAATTTTTTCATCATTTTGCAGATCAGTCAATTACTGAAAAGAAATAATGAATCACGATAAACAAGTTGAAAAGTATAAAAAATCATTTTACAATGGATTAATTCAAGGTGTTGCAAATGGTATAGGTTTTGCTATATTTTGTATGGTCTGGAATAAATATCTTAGACAATTTACTGTAAATCTTTTCGGAATTCGTTACAAATAATCAATTTCAATACAGTTTGAAAAGAAAAAGAGATCAAACAACAATAACTATGAATATAGCGCACAAACAAAGCCACATAATACATACACAGCATACAACAAAGTGGTAAACACAAACACAAAGATTATGTATATAAAACAACAAACACATACAAATAAAACAAGAGTAGATTCTTATTTATTTTATTCATTGTCCCTTTTTTTCTTTTTTATCAGTTTTTTAGAGTATGTTTGTCTTTGTTTAAGTTAGTTTAGTAAAGGAGCTGAATCGTTGTTATAATAGGATTGTTAATGGATTGACTGGGCATAATTTTTAATCAAAGAAATCATCATCCTCATCAGGGGAATCAGAACCGAGTTCATCTGATGAGGTATAAGAAATTAGTTTGGTGGTGTTATCAAAGTCTATCTTTTTTTAAAAAAAAATTATTATTTTATTTATTGTCATTGAATTTTATAAAATGATTGATCACTTACAATCACATCAATAAAATCTTAATTTTAAAGGGGAAAGGGGAGT
The DNA here is from genome assembly GCA_000277445.1 of Polysphondylium violaceum. Lineage (NCBI taxonomy): Eukaryota > Evosea > Eumycetozoa > Dictyosteliales > Dictyosteliaceae > Polysphondylium > Polysphondylium violaceum. The sequence goes on along the minus strand of AJWJ01000032.1, from coordinate 52,918 downwards.
TTTTGGGTTTGTAATAATATTACATTATTACATTAATTATTGTTGCTGTTGGTTTGTTTGCTATGATTGATTTGGGAGGAGGAGGGATAAATGAACATTATTTAAATTAAATGTACAAAAACACAAAAATTAAAAAAGTATTTGTTTTGAAATAGTTTGTGTGTATATATATATAATGTTGTTGGTGTAGATTAAGAATGATGAATAGGAAAAAAAAAGATAATAAAACAAAACATAATAAATGTAATGTGTGTTTTTTTTTTAGAATCCACCATATTCTGGACCTTCAGGTTTTGGAATTAATCTAGTTACCTCACTAGTGTATTGAGCTTTCTTGTATTTTTGAATTTGAACATATTTCCAAACGACAATAATACCAACGACAATGGCACCGGTAACACCAAAAATAATTACATAAAGCCATTTGTTTGGATGACAATCATCGGAACCCAAAGACGAGGTGTAGAATGATGTGCATTTGGTGGGTGACATGCTGCCTTCGGCGCAGAAATGGTCCTCAGGACAAACAACTGCATTTTCTGTGGCAGTGAATGGACAATAGGAGCCAGATGGACATAAAAGACATTTGTTGGAAGAGGTGGAGCCTTGCTCGGGATTATAGAATCTAGTGCCACAGTCAAAGCATGATTGTTGGGCCGCAAATCCGTTGTAGGTGCCTGTTGGACATTTGGAGCAAAAGGGGGAACCTTTGTTGGAGTATTGGCCTGGTGCACAATCTTGACACACCTCGCCTTCATTTGAAAATAGACCTGGTGCACATGGAACACATTTAATGTGTTCAGAGTCACTAGAGTAACCTGCCTCACAGGAACTACAAGTAGCGGAGCCATTTAATGGTGCTGTGGTGCCGTCCAAACATGGTTGGCACTCTGATGCTCCTTGAACATTAGAGTATTGACCACTGGGACAAAGTTCACAGTTTGCAGTGGGACTCTTGCAACTGCCTGAATTACAACCTGAACAATTGGGATTCTTTATATTGGCAAAAGTGCCAGCTGGACACATTTGACAGGTAGAGTTGTCGGGTGTTGGTTTGGGTGTTGTTGTAGGAGTGGGAGTAGGGGTAGGGGTAGGAGAAGGAGATGGTGTATTTGTTGGCTCTGGTGTTGTAGTGGGTTTCGGTGTTGTAGTTGGCTCTTCAGAGGAATGAGATGATTCTGATGAAGAGTTTGATGGCGTTGGTGTAGGATCTGGTGTATTGGTTGGTTTTGGTGTATTAGTTGGTTCTTCAGAAGAATGAGATGATTCTGATTCTGATTTTGATGATTCTGATGATTCTGATGAAGAGTTTGATGGAGTAGGTGTAGGATCTGGCGAAACTGTTGGTGCCACTGTTGGTTCTTCAGAAGAGTGTGATGATTCCGATGAAGAGTTTGAAGGAGTTGGTTTTGGTGTATTTGTTGGCTCTTCAGAGGAATGAGATGATTCTGATGAAGAGTTTGATGGAGTAGGTGTAGGATCTGGCGAAAATGTTGGTGCCTCTGTTGGTTCAGTTGAATTACTATTACTACTTTCACTTTTACTATCTTGGTTACTATCTGACCCATCACTATTTTCGTCAATAGGTGTAAATCCTTGATCACCATCATCTGCATCATGTGGTGGGAAATCACCTTTATTTCTATGTTTTCTCTCTAAAAAACTATTATCATTTTCTACCAATTTATCTGTATCTGTAATTGCTATTTTAACTCTTTCACTATTTGCTGTATTTTGTTATATTGTTTTTGTTTTTGTTGTTGTTGTTGTTTATAAAAAGTATATTATTAATCATAATGTTTATATAACCTTGATTGCAATAATGATGACATCACCACTACTACAAACACAAACTACATACCTAAACCATTATATAAAGAGATCAATACAAATGATAAAAGGAATATCTTTAATAGCAGCGATATTGAATTCCTCATCTTTAGACTGTTTATGTGTATTTATCTATTATTTTACTATCTATCCTTTACTTCCTATATTAATATTACACTATATTTATTATTGAAAATGAAACCTAATGATCTGTTTGTTTAAAAGTAAGTTTAGTGTTAGAATGAGATTTCAAGAGATAACAAAGAGAATGAGGTTTACCCAACAATAATAGTTTTAAAATATCATGATTTAAAACAAATAAATAAATGAATGAATGAACAAAAACTAAATGTTTGAAATAAGTGTATGTATTATTATGTTGTTCTTTCTGTGTGATTATGTATTTTGTGTTTTTTTGTTGGATTAGAAAGAAAGAGCGTAGTGTGTTGAAGGGGTCATTTTCTTTTTTTTTGTAGGAGATACACACCACCACAACACACGCGACACACTTTCTATTTCCTAAAACAAATCACATGAGAAAGTAATACTCATCTGTATATATGTGTGATGTATCAAATTTATCATACCCTTATTTATTTTATTACTCTTTACAATGAAAGGATTATTAGTGTTACAATTTAGTAATAATAATCTATAGAATCAATTTCGTACACAGAATAAGAATTTTTTAAAAAAATTGAAAAAATCAAAAGAAATCTTTTGTTGCAATTTTTGCAATTTTTTTAATAAAAAAAAAAAAAAAAAAAAATCTCAGTGACACAAGTCACAAGTTGTTCGATTAACTTTTTTCAGTTTTCAAAGTCGAAAAATGACATTCCATGATTCATTCTGGGGTTAGTTGATATGATATCATGTTGTATTAATAAATTTTATTTGTCTTCTTTTATTATTGTTGCAATTGCTTGTTGTTTAGTGTTTTGATGATTGATTACGACTATTTATTGTTATTGTTAAATACCAACTATATTTTTAAGGAATATAGATGATAATATTTTACCCATTTTCTTTTTATTGTCTGAAATCTCGAGGAATGGATGTTTGAGTAATTCTGAACAGGGGGGACGCTTTTGGGGGTCCATTTGAAGACACTTTGAGATGAAATCGTGGAAATGGTCGCTCCATTTATTGGGGTCCTCAAAGGGCTCTTTGACACCCTCGGAGCCAACCATAAACATTGTTTTGACGGGATTTCGACGGAGCTTGTTGGTTCTGTTGGCCAATTCCAGCAAACAGATGCCCAGACTCCAGACATCGACCTGATAGCCATGGGGCTTTTGTTGGATCATCTCGGGCGACATCCAAAGCGGTGATCCACACATTCTGATTCTCTCGCCCTTGGACAGATTGGCACAGAGACCGAAATCGATGAGTTTGATTTCACCGGCGGTGGTCATCATAATGTTTTGTGATTTCAAATCTCGATGAACCAAGTTATTAGAGTGTAGATAGGCCAAGCCTTGCAACACCTCACGGGCGACATAGGCAATGTTTGACTCTTGGAAGGGATATTGGTGAGATGCCTCTGATAATGTACCACCCTCCATAAACTCCATGACAATCCAAACTTCGTCGCTAACGAAGAACGATTCATGATAAGAGATGATGTTGGGGTGTTTGGCAAATTCCAAGACACGCACCTCTTTGATATTGAATTTCTTTTCCTTCTTTCTCGTATGAGGTAACCTTTTGATGGCAATTCTTGATTTACTCTTATCCACATTACTCTTTGCCAAATACACTTGACCAAATCCACCTTTTCCAACACGTTCACGAATAGTATACAATTTCTTTATATCAGTTGATGGTTTTTTACATAGTTGGTCAAATGGTTTCTTTTGGAATTTAGTAGTTGTTGTTGTTGTTGTTGTAGTTGTAGTGGTAGATGTATTATTAGTAGATGCTGTTGTAGTAGATGTAGTTGATGATTTTGAACCACCACTAGCTGATGATATAGTTGTAGAGTTTGGTTCGGATTGAATAGAGACAGTGGTTGATTGATTATATGTGATTGGATAATACTTTCTTCTCTCGGTTTTTGGTGGTTCTTGGGTATAGAATTTAAGTTTTGTTTGAAAGTGTAGCAGACTAAGAGTGACATCCCAATATTGATCAAGTAGATTTTGTTTAATATCCCATCCTTTAACAACGGTTTTATATTCCTCTGGAAGTGTTGTCCAGTTTGGTGCAATAATTGGTTTTGAACTCTTTGAACTGGGATCTGATCTATCATAGTTATCCAAATCATTGTGTTCACCACCACCTGGTGATCCTGGGGGTGTACCGTTGGTGTTGCCATTGCTACCATTACTATCTTTGTCTTTTTCCTTTTCTTTGTTGTGAAATTGTTGATATTCTTGTTGATGTTTTTCTATTAGTTGTTGATGGTATCTCAGTTGTTCAGCGGGATCCATTTTCTCTACTCTCTCTCTTTCAAGTTGTTCACTCAACTCTTTGTTTTGTTTTGCTGTAGCAGAGCTTGATTTACTACTGCTGCTACCACTTGTCTTTTTTTTACTCGTCTTGAATATCTTTTTCAATAGACTTGACTTTTGTTTACTACTACCGCCACCATCCTTTTCCTTTTCTTTTTCTTTACTACTATGATGATAATCATTGTTATTATTATTATAATTATTATCTTCAAATCCTGTTGTTACACCTGTTGCTATTACTGTACTACCTCTTTTAGTCATATTTCTATAATAATAGGTAGTGATATCATTGATAAGAGAGCAGGAATCAACTTTTTCATAATGAGAATGTTTCTTGCTTGTACCAAACATATCATTGTAGCCAATGAGGTCGTGTGCCTGAGGTAACGAAAACAACTCGTATTTAATAAAATAAATGGCTGCCAATATCAATCCAAAACAAGACTCTTGTATCAGGATTGGTGTACTTTGTCCTCTACCGAGGATCAATTGAGAAAATTGTTCAAATTGTTTGGTAATTGATAAAATATCATTATCTGATTCACAATCTATAATTTGATATTGTAAATACTATTCATGTAGAATGCTGTTAATATAGGGTATATTGCTGTTATTGTTTCTATTACTTACCTTTTGAATTGATTCACTTGGTTCTAGAGTTGAATCAAAACCAAGACATCTGATCTTTTCATGCTCTTCGAAATTAAATCTTTTAATTGAAAATATTTGCCTCAAGTCTCCAACATATAATGAACTGTACAACTCTCTTTGATTCTCTAGTACGTCTTGAAGAGTATAGGCTTTTTGATTGTCATCGTCGTCATTGTTGGTAATGTTGATTTCAGACATCATGTTCTCTTCTATGAGATCCATTTTTGTTGATGGCGTTGCTGTTGGTTTAAAAGATATAGGTGTGGTGGTTGTTGTTGCTACAGTTGCTGTACTATTGCTTGAGATATTTAAATTGCTACTACTATTGTTATTAAACGTTGTACTAATACTACTGCTAATCGTATTGTTTGTGACATTCATATTATTATTATTGTTGTTGCTGATAGTATGGCTATCGCTATTGTTACACGACGAAAACGAAGACTCTAATGTGATAGGTGGCGAACCTAGTGAATGGAGGGTGGATGAATCACTGTCCCTGTCCCCCATATTTCTCTCCTCCTAATGTACGACTATATTATATTATATTATATGATATGATATGATATGATATATTATGCTGTATGTACAAAGATAGGTGAGAGATAGAAAAAGAAACGCAAAGTACAAATTGGTGTTGGGTGTGTATAAATGGAAAAAAAAAATATAAAAGTATCTCTGAACCACAACACAACAAAACAAAACACTCTCTTTATCTAATATCCACACTGGCTGATGGTTGATGAATCTGAAGATTTTTAGATATTTTTTTTTATTTTGCAAATATTTTTTAAAAATTATCTTTGGTGTTGTTTATTTTTATGGTGGGAATGAAATGGATGTGTAACATAAACGCAACAAAATATATATTGAGGAAATAAAACAACAATTAATATTGAATATTATTTATATATTATTCACACACACACACAATCAATCACAATATCATATCATCACAAACAACACACACACCACCACAAATTTTTGTATTTTTTGGGTGTGGGGTCGATGAGAGGGGTACGAATTCGGTTTTTTGAAAAAAAAAATAAAAAGAAAAAAAAAGAAAAATATATGGCCAAAATGAGTACTTTTTTTGTCTTCAAGGAATTTGGAACTTGATTGGGATATTTATTTATTTATAACTACCACAAAGTGATCAACTTTTGATACAAAAAAAAAAAGGATTTTGAAAATATCTGCACTCCACACGCGTATCTCGAAAGTGTGAAATTCTTTTACTTGAGAGAATGACAAAAATAGAAAGAAAGCGGTGGAAAAAAAAAAAAAAAATAAAAGGCTAAATGACGACTATTCAAACACAAGGCCTTAAAATAAATTTTAATTCATTCATCGTAATCGTCTTGTTCTTCCATATCTACAATATTTACAAAGTCTTGTTGGAAATCATTTGATTGTTGTTGGTCTTGTTGTTGTTGTTGCTGATAATTATGAATAATATTAACATTATTTCCAGCAGTCGTGGTGGTAGTAGTTGTAGTATTACTATGACCATTACTATTACTATCACCATCATTGCTATTGTCGTGGTTTAATTTATCATCAAGAGTTGGACTACTTCTAAGACTGTTGGTATTACTGCTGTTGTTGTTTAGGTTTTCTAAATTCCAATTCATTCTAAATTCATTAAATTGACTTTGCTGTTGAGAGGTTTTGTTTGCACCGATGGCATCCAGTTCTTTGTAGAGTTCAATTTCACGGGGACTGAGGTCGGCGATGGTGGGCATCTCAATGATAAAGTGTATGTACATGTCACCAATACCGCCGCCATCGGGGTCTTTGAACCCAAAGCGGGGCAGGATGGATATATAGTCATTCGAGTTGTTGAAATTGTTTTTGAATGGCGGCACGCTAATGATGATCTCTTGGGCATGGATGGTGGGTATGGTGAGTGTGGCACCAAACAGTGCTTGTGTAATGCTCACAGGCACATTGATGTGACAGCTGCTGTCTTTTCTCTTAAAGAAGGGATGTTGCTCGACCTTGAATTGCACCGTGACAAAGTAATCGTCGCGGATGGTTTCGTTAAATTGAATCATCTCGTAGATCTCTTGTTTGGATTTATCGTTGATGCCTGCCGGCACGAGAAGAGAGTCGGTGAATATGGTCTCAATCTCGTGGGTGCCGTCACAGAGTCTACAACTCTTTTTGTAGCCATCGCCTCCGCAAGTGGGGCAATAGCCCATGCCTACCAATCCATTGCCCAAGCAATGACTGCAAATCACTTCAAAACACTCTGGGCATGCTGCTTTGGTGGGAAACGAGAGTGTCTTTTCGCAGCCATGTATTGATTCAGCAAATGATATATCTATTGTTTGATTCAACCTATACACACACTTTTCCCTCTTTTTATGCGGTCGTTTAACAGGAATAATCGGCGGTGATTGCTGTTGTTGCTGCTGCTGTTGATGCTGATGCTTTTGTTTTTGGTGTTGTTGTTGGTGATGCTGGTAATGTTGTTGCTGTTGTTGTTGAAAGTACTGATGATACTTTCTATGCTGATCATGAATGTCCTCATGAAAGGGATGATGGTGGTGTGTTCTCATAAAGTTATGAAAAGGTCTGTGTTGCTGTTGTTGGAAAAAGAATGGATCTTCATTAAACACATCACGATGGAACGGTTGCTGTGGCGATGTGGGTGCAGGTCCGGTTTGAAACTCGGCAAAGGGTGAGGGAGTTGTCGTTCTGAAAAAGTGTTCAAATATATTATCAAAATGCGTGGCATACGATTGCGGCACACCTCCGCCACCATACCTGTTGTTATTGTTGTTATTGTTTGACAAATCTTTTACATATCTATCATATTCCAATTTCTTGTTTTGATCAGAGAGCACAGTGTATGCCTCTGATATTAGTTTAAACTTTTCAGCCGACACTGTTTCCTGACCAATGTTTCTGTCGGGATGATATTTGAGAGCTAGTTTTTTAAATGATTTCTTGATCGTCTCTGCATCTGCCTCTCGTGATACCTCCAACACCTTGTAATAGTCTGGTATCTGTTCATTGTTTCTGTTCATATTATTATTATATTATCTATTTGGGGATGGGTATGGTATGTGTATGAGTATGTGTGAGTGAGCGCGTTTAGATAAATGTCATATTCTGATGTGATTACTACTACTTCTGCTGCTATTATCTGTATCTGTTTTGGGCTCAATTTATTCAATGCACCCATTTGAGGGAAATTGAAAAATTAATAAATTTTTTATTTTTTTTAAATTAATTTTTTATTTTTTTTTATTGTGTGAGGAAAACTTGTGACACAAATTGCCCTTTTTTTGCAATAAAATAGTTGTAGTTATAGGCATTGAAAAATATATCAATAGATACACCTAAAATATTCAAAACTCAAATTTATTCTTATTTTTTTTTGTTTTTTTTTATTTTTTTTTTTCTTCTTCTTTGTGAGAGTTTTTTTTATTCTTGTTTTTTTCAAAAGTGTGTGTCTAGATAGATATTGCCCCAATTGCAATAGTGTGTATTTGTATAGTTTGTGTGTGTGCAGGTTTATCGAATTATCCTTTGTTTTATATTATATTTATTATCTTTTTCATCATAGTAGTAGTAGTAAAATAGAATGACCTCTCCTTTTATAGTGGACTCTAGTGGAGGAGGTGTTGGTGGCGGTAGCAACTCGTTTATTAATAGCAACAATACCAATAACAACAATCAAATGCAAGCAAGTTCTACATTTGTACTTCGTATTATAAATTCTCAAAATGGACATGTTTATAAAATACCAGCCAATCCAGCTATCGTTGTAGATGATATCAAAAATACATTGTCTCAAATGACAAATATCCCCAAATCTGATCAAAGATTACTTACAAATGATGCAAATTTAAACTCTGTTAGAAATTTAGCATCCTATAATATATATGTATGTGTAGTTGTAGTTATTTGTTTTTTTTTATTTTTATTTTTATTTTTTTTCTTGAAATTTCAAGAATTATTTAGGCGCAGGCGATTGTTACTAACATAGATGTATTTGTCCAAAATTTTAGCAAGATAGAGAGTTTTTCTTATTTGATAGACCAAATTCAAAGAAGCCAGATGAGGAGCCAGTAAAAACCTCTGAAATTATTGCAAGTCAAAGTATGTAGATTGGTGTATTTATTCTACTAGTATTTATTCTAACCTAGTATATTTATATAATTAGTTCCACAAAAACCACAACCCAAAGGTTTTAAAGATTATGAAACAACAGCAAATCCAATCAATAGATTATTTGGAATAGAGTTTCTTTTGGAAAATCAACTCTCTGCAATTACATATATAAAAGATGCTTATGAAAAAAATCATGGTTATTGTTATAATATTCAAAAAGAGATTGAAAATCAACTTAGAGCAATAGATTTTCTTACTTCTTTTTCAAATGATTATAAAAAGTATGTATATATATTTATTTATTTAATAATATTTTAATATTAATAATAATACTTTTGTTTGATTAATAGAAAAGTCACACATTATACCAAAAATATTATTGGAGAATTTCAAAATACTTTGCCAAATTATGAATCTTTACTCAATTCTTTTGATTTAGATATGAATAGATTAAGACAAATTAGATTACATGATTGTTTTAAAAGACCAAATCAATCGTTGGCAGACTGTGTAGATGAAAAAAGTCATAGAGATTGGAATAATGATTTTCAAAGTAGTCTAAATCATTTAAAAGGTAAAGCTTTAGAAGTTGAGAATAATTTACAAAAAACTACAGAAGTTGATGTTAATAGAGTTCCAGAATCAATGTAAGTTTTATAAATTTTTATTATGCACACACAATTGACTAATATAATAATAAAAATAATAATATAAATAGACAACAAATTAAAAATAATCTTGGTCAAATTCAAACTGTTAAAGAGCATTATATAGCAGTTCATACTCAATATCAATATTTTTTTAAAAATCATCAAGATTCTAAAAGAGCATTGGAGCAAATTAGATCCAATAATGATGGTTCAAATGTAAATCAAATATCAACCATTTTATTAAAGTTTTTAGAAATTAAAAATGCACAAGCAAACACTTTAAAAGAGATAATGGCAAATCAAGATGTTGCTAGAATCACAAATTCATTCTTTAAATTAAAGAATTTTGTCAATCATCAAGTATGGGAACAAGTTCAAATAGTTGCAATGCTAGAGGATAGAATATTTTCAGTAAACACCAAAGTACTCTTGTTTAAAGAAGCATTTTATTCACAAATTGAAAAATCTGCCCAATTAAAGTACATTAGAAATCTTCCAACCGCCTATGAATCCTCATTGACTGAAATCGCAAGTAGAAAAGAGTTTGGTTCAACCATCAACAATACTTTGGGAAAATTCTCTGATACTCTTAAAAATATCAGAGACAAAGAGGCACAAAGAAGAAAAAAGTTTTCAGAGCAAACCTATCCCTCTGAACTTTTCTACTTTTTAAAAGATCAACTCCCAAACCTTACTTTGACATTACACCCACCCAAGTTTGATGAAAGACTTCCAAATATTAACAATATTGACAATAGTGATCATAAAAGAATATCTAGTGGTAGTGGTGGCATAGGTTCATCTCTTTCAAATTATAATAATCAAAATCAAATTAATAATAGTAATTATAATAATAATTATCAAAATAATAATTATAATTTTAATAGTAGTAATAGTAATCATAGTAATAATAGTAATAATAGTAATAATAGTAATAGTAATAATAGTAATAATGATATTGAAGAAGAATTTACAGTTGTTGATGATAATAAATTAAATGTACAGGTACAAGAAGATTATGAAAGTAAAAAGAAATCTACTCAAATCCAACAACAACAACAACAACAACAATTTGAAAAATCGGTATCAGAACTCAATTTGAATGAATCTTTGCAAATTAAAACATTGGAATCTAAAAACAAGACTGCTTTTAATTTGGTCTCAAAGCTTTCAGTCTATAAAGATCTCTGTGAAAGTCAACAACAACAACTCACTCAATTGGGCGTCGTTTCAAAAGAATTGGAGGAGAAAAAACAAGAGATTGTAAATTTAACAGAAAAAATAGCAAATCTAATTTTAGAAAACAAAGAGACTGAAAAGTTGAATACAACTCTTGAATCTGCTCAATTGGAATTGGAATCTAAAATTGCATCCTACTTGGCCAAGCTAGAAGAGTCTGACAAGGTCATTGATCAACTCAACCAATCCCTTCAACAACTCAAAGACCAACAAACCCTCGAGTTGGCTAAAAAAGATGAGATTATCACTCAATTACAGGCGGACATTGTCGCCAAAGAACAAGAGATCAATGAAGCCCAAGACATGATCAATAGACATGAAGATTTTATTAAAATTTCAACCAATGATACTAACGACTCCAAGATTCAATTGGAAAGTGTTTCTTTGGAAAAGGAAAAACTTGCACTCGAAAAAGAAAAGCTTGCCACCAAAGTAAAGGAACAGGAAGAGTTGCACAAAAAGGCATATGCACTCAAAGAAGAAGAAGTTAAAAACTTGGCAATTGCAATGAGTCAACTCCAAGATGAATTGTGTGAATTGAGAGCATCCTTGCAAGAATCTTTTGAAAAACATGAACAACTTGCTAAAGAAAGAGAAATCGAGTCTGAACAAGTTGTCACTTTGAGATCAGAGTTGGACAGTCATGTAAAGAGTATTTCTGAAAAGGAACAAGAGATTAAATTGTATAAAGATCAAATTGACCAAAGTTTTAAGGAAAAGGAATCAAATCAAGAGTTTAACAAGGAACAATTGGCTAAAATTCAAGTCTATCAATCAAAGATTGAAACACTCGAGTTGGACCACAAGACAAGTATAGATGAAATCAATCAATTAAAAGAAAAACAAGCCAATCTTTTGGATAAAATCTCTCAATTGGAAATCGAAGTCGATGCATCAAGATCCACAATGAACACCAAACAATCTGAATCGTTAGAGAGTCAAAAACAACTTGGTCTATTGGAGCACGAGTTGGCAAAATTCAAAGAACTCTTTGAAAATCTCAAACAAGAGAAACAAAAGACCGTTGATCAATTGGAATCCTCTCAACTAGACAACAAGTCACATAGAGAATCTTTTGAAAATGAAATTAAAGAAAAGAACAATGAAATTAAACTTCTCAAGAATGCCTTGAATGATTCGTCCATCGACTCCAATAGACAGAGAGAGAAAATCAGTCAATTAGAGGAAGAGATTCAATCACTTAGAAGTACACTCCAAACTCTCTACAATCAATTGGAAACTGAACAAAATGAATATCAAGCCAATTTCAAATCCAAAGATACCATCATCTCTATGTTGAATGCACAAATTGAACAAATGAACACCGAGGCTTCCAATACCAAAGAAGATTCAGCCGTTACCGATAGATTAAATGCAGAGATCAAAGATTTACAAAGTCATCTCTCTCACCTTCAAACTCTATTGACCAAATCTGAAAATCTTTCCAATCAAAATCAAAAAGAATCTGAACAAAACAAACAAAAGTGTGATAAACTCGCTCGTGATAAAATCGAGTTGCTCAATGAGGTTGAATCCAAATCCTCAGAGATCTCTCATCTCTTTGATGAAATTAAATCACTCAAACACACTCTACTCCAAATATCAAAGAATGTTGGTCTATCCAATACAAGCAATGAAATGAATGACTATTCAATGTTGATTCAAGAGGTGGCCAAATACCCAATCGTTCAAGACAATTGCTCAATGTTGGAACACGCTCTCGAACAAAATACCTCTTATGTTCAAGAGTTGAAAAAGAAGATCTCTCAATTGGAATCTACTCAGGTCGAAATGTTTTTATCTAAAGAAAAAGAAGTCAGTGCCTCCCTCTCCAACTTTACATCTGGCTCCACTGCTCTGTTTTGCAAGAATCACAATGATGTGTATGAGGCTGTCAATATCGGCTGTCCAAATTACTTTTTATCAAGAGATAGTTTTGAAATCTTTAAAAATGAAATGACCAAAGGTATTCCAATTTTAGGTATTATTTTTGAAATCAATTCTGAAAAGATATCTAGTCCCTCTGATTCATATGGTGTTCCCCCAGGCACCCGTATTCATGAAGTTACATTAGGTAAACATTTTGAATAAAAAATTTTAAATTTATTATATCTTTTTTATTTATTTGATCAGTGTGTGATTTCTATTTTTAGTGTATTTAATTTGAGGTTATTTTGGGAAATCTAAATCGCAATAAAAAAAAAAGATATTTGTTTATGTGTTCTATTTTTATCCATTTTTTCGTTGTTATCATTGTTTGATGTATAAAACCACCACCATTTCATACGATAGATGATAACAACAATCTATCGATAAACCAATTGCATCACAAATATAAAATACCATTCATAGCAACACAAATAATCTGTCGGAAGAGTAGATTTTCTAAACTTTTAATTGAATTCAATAAAAATAAAGCTGACTTGAAATAGTTATTGCTGTTCTATAATTAGAAGTTTTTGGATGAATAAAAGTAGATTAATGTCGATCGATAAATCTTAACCCCTTACTCACCTTCCCATTTTTTACAAAAATAAACGCATTGGAAATTATGAGTTAATCACTCTATTTTCTCACTGTTTTGGAAATCAGTCTCGTATAATTTCTTTACCCCTTATTTACCCACACACCTCACCATATGTTCCTTTCTGCTGCTTCTGCTTTTATTTTTAAGCAAAAATGATAAGTGAATAATGGGAGATAGGGTTTAAAAAAACTTCAAAAGGTAGAGTTGCACAGAGACATACACCCACATTCACACTAAAACACTCACTCTCACACAACACACTGAATTCACTAGTTTTATATATACATTGTTTGAATTGGGGGATAGATGTTGTGTGTGCGTGGGAGGGGGTAATGAAAAAAAAAAAAAAAAACAACACTTCAATCATTCTATCATCATAAAAGTATTTTTTTTTTGAGTAGATAATCCTATATTGATATTTTACATCACATATGGCATAATAGGAATTTAACGCATTAAATAAACTGCTATTTAAACCTCTTCCACTCCATTAAAAAAGAAAATACTTTCACTTCCTTTTTCATCAACAAGAATCAATAACAACAATATTGTTAAATCATTTTCTTGTTTTTCTATTTAAACTCCTAACCACATCTATCTCAAGGGTACACACATATCCCACCTAACCCTATTACTATATTTATATCTCACTCAGTCTACTCTTTTTTTTTTTAATTTAATATTAATTAAACAAATAATTTGATAAAAAAAAAAAAATTAAATTTAAAATCAAATAACCACTTTTATTTATTCATCAGCACATTTCCATCATCATCACCATCATCAACTACAACATTAGTTATCAATAATTGATAAATATATCTTTTATTATAAAAAACAATTTTATCAATAATAATATTTATTTCCAATTTTATTTATTAAATCTCTCAAACAAGCTGTTGTTTATTTCCATTTTCAAAACCCCACATTTCCAATTCTACTCTATTTATTTATAAACCCATTTTTGTATTATTGTATATAAAATCATTACCTTTTATAAAAACATTGTTGTAAAATTAAATTTTAAAATCAAAAATGAAACCATTATTATTCCTTTTTTTGGGAATCATAGTCGTAATTAGTAAGTAGTCCATTTAAATTTTAATACTATTACTTTTCTGACAATAATTTCCATTTAGATGGTATTACCATTAAACCATATAGAATTACTGTATATGATCATCATCCAACAAAGAATCCAGATTTTGAGTATCCTCAATATGGTAAATTAACCAAAAACATGGTCGACAGTACCTTGGGTGCTAGAATCAATTATATTGGCAAAGACTTTTTAGGTCTCGTTCACAATCAAACTACATTCAACTCTTGGTTCTACAACAGTGTCAATGTCAATTTACCTGTGGTCTATGAACTCCAATTCCAACAAAAATCAGATGATGAAAGTATGGTTCTCTTTGAAAGTGACAGCTTTTTCCCAATAGATGGTCAAGGCTGGGACGCAATTCCAGGCACCAGAATCTATCAAGACCAAAATGGTACCTCCCACAACTACCATTTCTGTTTACACATGAGTTCAAGATTTACTTATAAAGTAAGTGAATTTTGTGCAATTTTTACTATTTTTAGAAAGTATACTAATAATGATCAATCACATTTACCAAATAGGGAAATGAAGTATTTAATTTCAAAGGTGATGATGATGTATGGGTATTCATCAACAAGAAGCTTGTCGTCGATTTGGGTGGCAATCATGAATCATTGACCAGTGATCCATTGGATTTATCCAAACTCGGCCTCACTGTCGGTGCCCCAGTTCCATTTGACTTTTTCTATTGCGAAAGACACACATTTAGCTCTGTCATGAAGATCGAAACAAACCTCGAGTTGGTTTGTGGTTACATTGATTATTGTGGCGTGTGTGAAGGTAGTGGAGCTTGTTGCGAATCCAACGCTGACATCTGCAATGATAATGACCCTTGTACCACCGATATCTGTCCACCACCAACCACTATCATTGCCGAAGGTAAAAAGATCTCAGACTACTGCAAACACGAAAGAAAGAACTGTACCATCAGCGACAAGTGCAACATTGGTCAATGTAATAAAATCAGCGGAAAATGTGAAACTGTTCCAGTCGTGTGCGAAACCTCTCCATGCTTTAATTCTGTCTGCAATCCATCCTTTGGCTGCCAAAAGGTCCCAATCTCGTGCGGAGTCAGCGATGCTTGTACTCTAAACTATTGTGATCCAGCCGACAGCACCTGCAAGACCAAGACCACCAACTGCGACGACGGCGACGCCTGTACCGAAGACACTTGCAATCCCGCCTCTGGTTGCTCACACACCAAGAAATCTTGCAGCTCTGGCGATAAGTGCAAGAAAGACTATTGCGCAACCAACGGCACCTGTGTCAGTGAACCAATCCAAGGCTGCACTCAATGTGATTGTCCAGCATTCACCAAGTGTCAAATCGCTAAATGCGATGCTGGAAAATGCGTAATCACCGACAAAGTCATTGACGACAACAACCCTTGCACCACAGACTCTTGCGACCCAGCTACCGGTGAGGTCACCAATAAGGCTAAAGCATGCCCCGGTTCTGATACATGCAAGAGCAGTTTCTGTAGTGCCGGCGCCTGTATCACCAAAGACTCTATCAACTGCGACGACAACAATCTCTGTACCAACGATGTATGCGGTGGCGGTAACTGTACCTATACCAACGTAGCTTGCGACGACAACAATCCATGCACCATCGACACCTGTAATCCCAAGACCGGTTGTATCCACACCCCAATGGTCTGTGAAGACCCATCCCCATGTCAAGAAGGCTACTGCGATGCCGGTGCCTGTAAGATCAGAGACAGAGTCTGCACCACCAACGATTTTTGCAGTGTATCCCAATGCGATGAGCGTGTTGGTTGCATCACATTTAACAAAACATGTGTCCCTTCCAATCCATCTTGCGAACAAGGTGTTTGTAATCGTGACAAGCAAGCCTGTGAATCCAGACCCTACAATCCACTTCCATTCAGATGTCAACCTGCTGCCGTCAAAGCCGGTGTTGCCTTGGGTGCCGCCGCCACTGCTGGTATTGTTATTGGTGGTGCCGTTGCTCTCGGTCTTGCCATCTTTGGTGGAAAGAAGGGTTATGATTATTGGAAGTCCAACAGAAGTGTTCCAATGACTGCTGCCACTCAAAATCCATTGTATCAATCCAATCCAAACAATGGTGAAAATCCATTATACAACAACACACCATAGTGTAAACACAAACACCATTGTTTATCCTTTGTATTTAAATTAGATATATCTTTTTTGTCTTTTCCGTTTTAATTTCCATCAACCCCAATTTGGTTTCTCCTTTATTTATTTAAATAAAAAACAAAAAACTTTAAAAATCATATGGAAAGTTTGTTATTTAATTATGATATAATAAATAAAGGTGTTAATCAACTACACAACTCAATAGGCGTAGTTTTAAGAAAAGAGGATATCATATGTTTTTTCTCGCAAATTGCCATTTTAGCAAAATCGTCAAAGTAAATTTTTTATTTTTTAAATATTTTTATTATTTTTTTTTAATTTAAAAAAATCCCGTTGGTCTCGTTTTTCTCATATTTGTTTGATAATATCTTTGTCTGCTGTGCTGAATATAGTGTTTTCCCGAAAGAAAAGATATTATCACGACCATGTCTTTTTTTTGGAATGATAATAATATCACCTTGAAAAAACTTCAACCATCAGGTCTACTATCTCTCAACGATTGTTATAAATTCATTAATAACGGGTAAGTGCTGGCAATGTAGTATAATCATCATGATTATGAATATGTTTACTAATTTAATTACTTGTATACTTATTATCTGTAGATGTGAATTTAATCAAGATTTAGAACTCGAGAGTGGTAGTGGTGGCATTACATCTACATTCAATTTCAATCAAAATGAATTCGAAAAATTATCGGCCGACACAAACCAATATTTTAATAGACAGTTATTGGGTTCAGCAGCAAATAGTAAACCTTTGTTTTCATTTGATAAAGAGGAAATCGAATTATTAAGGAATAGAAGTACTGCAACTTCATCCAATGCAATTTCTACAGATTCAACTATTAGTACCACTAAAAAAAGAACATTATCGAAATCTAATGATACACAAACAACACCTTCTACCATATCATCTAAACTTTCTAAACTTTCAAATACATCGACAGCTTCGTCTAGTTCTATTTTAACATCATCGCCATCAATCTCATCTTCTCCAACTAAAAGAAATGCAATTTTACTCTCAACACCAACCCCTCCACCGTCACTATCATTAGCATCAACATCTACCAATAACAATACACCAATTACAACAAGTACATTAAAGAAACCATCATCTTCAGCAAAAGTTATACAAACAACGAAACCAATATCACCCATTTTAGCTGAAGATGTATTGTATAAAATACCAACTAAACCAGCAGCAGGAACAATATCACCACTTTTATCAAATACAGAAATAGCATCAACAACAGTAAAACCATCCATTTTAGATAGTATTAGACAATATACAAATGCAATAACATCGACAAATTCCAACGAATCATCATTAACATCAGCACCATCACAATCTACAAATCCATCTTTAAAACCAAATAGTAATATAATAACTACATCTTCAGCTCCACTCAATACACCTGTAAATCCAAATATATTCCTCCACATAGATCCAGAGATTGAAAATCAAATGAATGAAAGATTTAAAAAGAAACTACAGGATATCGCAACACTTTATCCACAATACTATCAGAAAAAAGATCAAATAGATATAAGTACTCTAGTACCCCTCACCAACGATCCTATCCTTCAACATAGAGGCACTGTTTTACAACAAGGTAAATGTTTAATGTTTGATAAAATATCAACTAGCACAGAGATATCAATGAACAAGAAATACTATAATTTTAATAATGACCCAATTGATTATTCACTATCGTCATCGTCAACAAATAATTATTGGAGAAAATCAAGTTTACCTAATCTATCAAATGATCCAAACATTCAAACATTGATTGAAAAAAATAATATAGATATAGTCATGTCATCGTCTTCGTTTGTAAAGTTGATCAATAACCATTTTCCAAAGTTTTCCGAAGAATGGGAAATACCTTTTCTCGTTAAAGAGTACAAGAATCATTTAGGTGAAACTAGAAAAGTGTGTATATTGGATAAACCATTGTTGAAAAAAAAGATATCAAATAGAGAAAAGAATGAATTGTTTTATAATTTAGCAATCGAATCACTTGGTCTAACAAAAGGAAAACAATCAAATCTACCTTCAATTGATTTCTCTCCAAAAGTAAATAAAGAAAATAACAATAGTAATAATAGTAATAGTAAAGAGGAAATTAATCAACAAGAAGGTTTAAAGAATAAAGAAGAAAGAAACGATGATCAACAACAACAGCAACAACAACAACAACAACAACAACAAGATCCAAAAGAAATATTAAATAATACAAATATAACTTATAATGTATGGAGATTTGGTGAAATGAAGATACTTTTAAGATGTAAAATTCATGCACAAATTCCAGATCCCAACTCTAGATTAAAGATTAGATATGTTGGTATTAAAACGAAAATAGAGTATCGATCTGATAAAGGTTTAGAGGAAGTTACTATTGGTGATACTGCCAAGTGGTGGTCATATACTTTTATTAGACCCGATGCTCACCTCTTGCTGTCTCGTATCAATATATGGAATAAAAAGATACTGACCATAGAGAAAAAAGAAATGACACATATTCTTCATCCAAAATCACCATTTAATCCATCGAGATCATCGAAAATAACACTAGAGATACTCAAGAAACTATTGACCATGGATCATGGTAACTATCTATTATCACATGTATCTTGTGATAATGTTGTACATATTTATAAATCTTTTACACCACCATCATCTGATGAAAGTGAACCATCATCAACCAACGCCGATATCTATGACTTACATTTAGAACATTCATCATTGCCAACTATTATTACAGAGGGTGCAATTGTACCCTTGATGCCAGTCATTAAACCTGTCACTATTCAACCTTCTCATCCCCCTCCCCAACCCCCTTCTCACCATAACCATCATCAGCATCATTCAAAAACAACAAACCCGTTGGTTCTAAAACTTAATGATGCCAAATCAAATTATTGTCACCAATTTGCAAACAAAGGATCTTGTCAAAACAAAAGTTGTCAATTTGTACATTTAACTCAAACCCAATTAAAAGAATTAAATATCAACATTGGTAATAGTAGTAAAAAGAAAAAGAAGAAAAGAGGTAAAGATAAGAATAAGAATAAGAATAAGAATAAGAACAACAATGATGCCACCAACTCTTTTAGTCCTTCAAGTGATGGAGAAGGTGGAGGTGGTAGTGTATCTGATCTAAGTTATATAAACTCCATTTTGTAAAATAAATATAAAAACTTTTTAAATCCACTATCATAGTAGTACTCTTGGGCTTTGATTAGTTTTATCCAGTGAATGTTATTTAAATTAGTGGAGGCTCTCAATTGTTTCCCTTTTGGAAAATTTTTGTTGGGTAAAAGCGTGCACAAAATAGTGGATTATTTGGATATTTTTGTATTGCAATTTTTTTTTATATGAAATATAAATTTTTAATAACTATAATAACTAAAGATGAAAATGATTGTTTTAAGAAATATAAAATAATTAACCTTTTATATACTAACTCTCAACTATCCATCTACTACTTCGCCCCAACGTACTACCATCAAATGGGTCTGAGTTCACTTTAGAATTTTTTTTTTTTTTTATTGAAAAAATTTTGTTTGAAAAATTATTCTTTGCTTGTAAATGAAATCAATCAATCGATGAATTTAACGTTAATCGATCCTTTTAGATCATTAGATGTGCCAGAAGCAATTGAACACACTTTAGTTGATCCAGCAGGCACTAAAGCAAATTGTGCTCAATTTAATAGAAGAGGTACTTTATTAGCAGTGGGATGTCAAGCTGGTCAAGTTCATATATGGGATTTTCAAACTAAATCAATTGCAAGATCACTATTACAACATAAACAAACTGTAAACTCTATAGGGTAACTTATGTCTTTACTTATCATCAATCACTTCATAAATATATAATTATTAATCAATAAAAATACATCAGATGGTCTAGGAGTGGAAAAAAAATATTAAGTTGTAGTAATGATGGATCAGTTATACTTTGGGATATACCTAGTACTTCAATAGAAAAGAGAATAGATTTTAAAAATCCTGTTTTAAATGCACAATTACATCCTAGAGATGTGTATGTATATTTAATTTATTTATTTATTTGTTTATGTCTTTACGACTAATATCTAACAACATTGTTCTATATACTATATATAAATAGAAACTTTTGTCTAATGTGTCCAGTTGGATCATCACCTATATTATGCGATTTTAGAGATATGTCTAAAAAAACTATATTAGAAAATGAAAATACATCATTGGGATGCACATACACAGCATCATTTAATAGAAAAGGAGAAAAGATATTTATAGGTGACAATAGTGGAATGTTGACGATAGTAGATTACAAAACAATGAAAGTAGAGAGAACGATAAAGATAGCATCGAGTAATGTAACGATTAAACAAATTGAATTTAGTAAAAATTGTAAACAAATGTTGATAAACTCAAGCGACAAGATCATTCGTCTCTACTCGTTGGACACATTCCAACAGATTAGAGAGTACCAAGACAGTGTAAATAGAGTTCAATGGAAGAAATGTTGTTTTTCAACAAACAATGAATACGTAGTTTGTGGCATGCAACATAAATCTATTCATTCGATATTCATTTGGTCTACCTCTGGTGTGTTGGTAAAGGATTTAGAAGGTCCCAAAGAAGGTCTATTGGATGTTATTTGGCATCCTCTTAGTCCCACCATTGTATCCATTAGTCAGTATGGTGTTATTCATGTGTGGAATGCCTACTATGCCGAGAATTGGAGTTCATTTGCACCAGATTTCACAGAATTGGAAGAAAACGAAGAGTATATAGAAAAAGAAGATGAATTTGATTTTAAAGATGAAGACATTGTAAAGAAAATATTACCAGGTGAAGAAGAAGAAATGGTTGATGTCGTTGACAATGAAAAGATACCTGAATTTAGTAGTGACGAAGAAGAAGATCCATTTTGTTTTTCAACAATCCCAATACCAGAAAAGAAATAAATATGAATAATATTATCATCTCTTCATTTATTAAAACCTATTATTTATTTATTTATTTATTTATATTAATATTTAATTTGTTGGATGAGTAAATTGATTGGCAGCTAATAAAAAGTTTTCTTCTTGTTGTTGGAATTGATTGACAACGGTGATAAGATGTCTTTCATCTTCTTTTAATCCTTCTTTTGTAATAGAGACTTCAAATAATTCTTCCAACATTGAGTCTGATAAAACGGTGATCTTGCCTTGAACTTCACGCCAGAGTTCATTTTGCATTGGGATGAGGAAAAAGTTGTAACATTTCAACATGATATTCTTTGTGATTCTTGTACGCATTTCTTGGAATAATTTAGTGGCCAATGTAGAGACAATTTGATGAGTATCTTTACCAGAAGAGATGTGAGTTTTGTTGGTTTGGTCAACCAAATGTTTGAGCTCAGCATTGTTTTGGAGATCCCAATGAATCAATTTGGTAGTGTAAAATTCATCCATACACTTGTTTTTGCATGATTGAACGACTTGATCAATGAATCTAAAGTACATTTCTTTGATACTGTGAGTAAAGTATGGATGATCTTCAATGTTTACAAGAGAGTCATTGGCATTGTTGCCAATACCGCCAGAGCCATTGATACTCGAGGTTGCTGGACTTCCAGTACGTTCGCCCATACCGTTGGCACGAAGACCAAGAGTGAGTGGTGAGCTTTCAAACATGGGACTTGAAGCTTGACGACGGAAAGATGCCTTCTTTTTATTTTCAATCATACGATCGACAATGTCAACCAAACGACGGAGGATGTAAATCTCTCTCTTGAACAATTGATCAACCAATGGTAACAATACCTCTTTGGTCTTTTTTTGAGCAAGATCACTAGCAGCCCAAGCCAAGACAGAGACATTGGTGGGTTTGTTCGAACCAATAGAGCTGGCAACTTCATCGGCACTAAGTTCGCCCAACTCAATGTTTTCTGTAACGGCTTTGAATTCAGATAAAAGTCTTTCAAATTGTTGACCTCCATAGAGTTTACTATCGTGATATTGGACATTCCATGTTCTTTCGTCAAAATAGATTGGTCTGTGATTACCATCATACCACTCGCCAGTTTCATCTTGAGCTTTCTCTTCGACAAGGGTTTGACCATTGAGATTTGGATTACCTTCCAATGTACCGACAATGAGTTTTTCAATGCCTTGAAGGAATTCCATGACATAGTTGGAGGCAATTACACGAAGTTTACCGGCATTCATACCATCCAATTGTTGTTTGAGCTTGGCCAATTGTTCTTCAGAGTTCTTTTTGAAGCCTCTTAATCTCTTGAGTACCTCTGGAACGGTTTCTTGGTATCTTCTCCAAGTGAGTTCACTGAGATAATGTCTCAATGAAGTGAGACCAATGTTTCTTTCGTATCTCTTGTCAAATTGCATGTGTTCAAGATTTTCAATGTCTTTGGCTTGTAATTCGTCGCAAGCTGTAGTCAATTCTTCTTTGTTTGTACATTTTAAACGTTGTTCATTGTTTGGAAGAGTGGTGAAAAAGGTTGGGGCATCGAGATTTGGAATACCAAGATAACGATTCAAATCTCTGGGTGTGGCAAAGGTGCCCTTGGCCAAAAACTCGCTAAATTTGTTAAAGACAAAAATACTACGATCCAATTTTGGATCCAATTTCTTTGCCAAATCCAACATCTCTATGTTTTCTGGCTCTATGGCAGCTTCAACAAAAACCAAAAGACTGTTGGTTGGTTTGGTGTAAGAGAGGAGTGTTTCGTCTAAATCTTCAACGCTAATCTTTCTATTTGGTTGAGTTGTAACAATGCTGGTTGGTTCAATGAGATGCATATTTAAACAATATTTATATTCAATTTGAATTTTAATTGGTGTGCTAGATTGAACATTTCTCTTTTGAATTTCACCAGAGATCTCACCAAGTGCGACAACTTTATCAACTTCAAAGTTTTTTAAAAATCTGTCTCTCTTGAATGTAATCAATGGTTTTTCACATGATAAATTGTTAATCATTGATAATTGAAGTGGTCTAAGATTTGATCCTGAATCTCCCATTGGAAATCCA
Organism: Polysphondylium violaceum; assembly: GCA_000277445.1. NCBI lineage: Eukaryota > Evosea > Eumycetozoa > Dictyosteliales > Dictyosteliaceae > Polysphondylium > Polysphondylium violaceum. The sequence goes on along the minus strand of AJWJ01000032.1, from coordinate 29,178 downwards.
ATAAATGATTCAAGTAATGTACTTTTTCCACTACCTTCTTTGCCAATGAATACAAATTCTGGTATTTCAACTTGAGTATTAAGACTTTTTTATTTATTTATTAATATCATTATTATTATCATTATCATTATCTTATCTATACTTACTCTCTAGCCAAGATCATAATCTTGTTATAAGCTTTATACATATCATTATATTTATGATTATCAAAATTTATTGGGAATGGAATTGCTGTTGATTTACTATTATTGAGATATATTAATAATGAGTTCACACTGCAATGTAAAAAGAAGACTATCATAAACAAACTTACGCAATTGATTGTCTATCTATTCTGTCCATTTTAATAGAATTATTGTTGTTTTTTTTTCTTTAGAATTAATATAGTATAGTATTACAATTTGATTTAATAATAAATAACTATTAATAGTAGTATTCTAATATTAGTACTTTTAATAGGTTATATGGTTTCTTTTAGAAAAAACAAAAATAGATATAAAAGAATAATAAGAAGAAAAAGAAGGAAAAAAAAATGATATAAAAAAATATCTTTGGTTTTATAAAGGAATTTAAAGTGTGTGGAGTGGGGTGTTGTATAAGTGTATATGTATTTATGGGGGTGATTGATTAATCATTGGTACTACATATATATGAGTGTGTGTAGAATATGTGTATGTGAAAAGATTAAAACATTTAAAGTGTTTTGTCGGACTCGTACATAAGCGCTATTGTTATGTCTATCCTCTAATATGATTTATTTATAGATTCAAATGATTGGAATTCTATAAACTATTACCTATCATATCGATCAACTTAAATATTCTGTCTTTTTCACTATTATTATTGTTTAAAAGACAAGGTGTGGTGGGTGTTGATATTGTGTGTGATGAGTGTTGATTGATATCTAGAATGCCCATAAATCAAACACGCACCCGCACACAATAAATGTATTTATGATAATATGTTTTAAAGTGTGAAGGAGAGATATTATATTATATATATACTAACGATTATTATTCATATATATTCATACATAAAAGAAATAGATTGATCTAGGGAATATAAATAAATAAATAAATAAATAAATTGACAAACAAACTTTACACCTGAACAAAAAAAACAATGCACACTTGTGATCGAGGCTTCTCTTTTTTTAAAAAAAAAAAATCAATAATATTATTGTTATTGCTTTTTTGGGCCAATCAATTTCTAAAAAAAAAAAAGTTTTGGCGCCACAAAGAAACTTGTATTCTAATAACAATTATCATATTTAAAATAATAGTAAAGGACCTCATTTTGTTTCATTTGTTTTGAAAAGACATCTATTATGATTTAAAGAAGGCCTCAAATGATATTTTTATATTCAGATTATTCCTCTTACTATTAGTCTACTACTACTACTATGACTACTATTAACTAGTGTACCAGTCGATTACATGGTATTTGAAAACAATGTACGGTTGAGCCACGCCACCTGCGTCTCACTATAGCGTGAATGAAATATGTTATAATTATAATAATATATATTTATATATATATATATATATATAGATATTTTATATATCATAACACATTCAAATTTGAGAAGACAACTTTTTTCTACTGTAATTTTATTTTTTTTACTTTATTTCTTACTTATTACCCTTTGGACCGCCGCTACTAGGTGCATGTGTTGTTATAAATTTGTCTTCTCCCATTTTACACACTTGTCAAAAATTTAATTTTAAAAATATTTTTCAATTTCTTTTTTTCTATTTTTTTCACTTCCTCATAATAATAGTAATATTAATAACACACAACTCTTTGTTTCATGATCGTAACTGTAGCTAGCTAGGAGGAAATATATGCTCATAATAGTAGTGTTAGGGCAGAAACATCCCTTGCAGATATATAACAGAAAGAGAGGATAATCTTTTTCATAATACGATATAAACTCAACTATAAATATTTGTTTTTATATATTTATATTTATATCAATAGGTTGGCTTATCTATATTTATCTCTCTGTGTCTGTCTCTCTGTCCCTTTGCTCACTCTCCTTTGTATTCTCCTCACAATATTTCACTCACCCACCTCTAGCACCACACAAACACACAACCTTTATTTTATTTTATTTTTAATTTATTGTGTGTGTTTTGTTAGTTATACCATATTATAATTTCACTCTTTTTTTTTTTTATTTTTATCAATTGTATATAAATATATATAAAACACACAATGTATAGTTTTGATTTAAAGAGAAGTAAGTTCTTCAAATAAGGCTTATATAAGATTATCATTGGTATCTAACGACAAGCATAATAACAAAATTAGAATTTGAAAATGAAGGATTTGATGAAGAGATAAAAGATACTTTTCAATTTTATAATAATATCTATAATCAATATCCCTCTACTCAACTATATAGCAATAACAACAATTCTAATAACAACAATAATGAGTATTTAAATAACAACAACAATAACAATATAAATATTTATAATAGTTATCAAATTAAAAAGAAAATTAAACACGACAATACAGTGTCATCATTACAGCAAAGAAATGAAGAACAAGATTATTTTAATAATTATTTATCAGTAGAGTTAATCGTAAAGATATTTAGTCTTTGTGATCCATTTTCAACTCCATTACTATATGTTTGTAAATATTGGTACCAAATACTATTGGATAATCAAACATCACTTTGGAGAGATATTAGAGTATCGATTAGTGACAAGAAACCATTTTCATATACACCCAAATGCGAAAGTATCATTTCGTTTTTTAAAACTGGTTATGCAAAAGGTTTACATCACTTCTCTATTACACCTTCTCTTTCTACAGCGCCAATTCCCTCTTCATCTTCATCATCATCATCATTTTATTCCTCCTCTTCCTACTCTAGATCAAGATACAGAGATTATAGTCAAAGATTACCATCACCGCCACATTGTAATTATAAAACTACTATGATTAATTTAGATGATAATAATAATAATAATAATAGTAATAATAATAATAAGAGTAATCAACAAAAACAACAACAACAACAACAACATGTTTATCGTGATATTGTAAATTTTACCAAAATTATTAGCGAAAACTTGACTTGTTGTTTAAAATTATTAGAATTAAATCTTACAGTACCATTAAATAATCAACAACTGTATAATATATCGTCTCATTGTAAATATTTAACTAGCCTAAACTTTAATAGTCTCCTAATTAGTGACCAAGGCATGAGACAATCACTTTCGGTAATGAAAAATCTTCAAAATCTCTCTATAATGGCCAGTGGTAATGTAAATTTAGAATTTATAAAGAGATTAGATGAACCATGGACACCAAAATCAACAATATCACCTCTAACTCTTCATAGTATAGCAACCTATCAAAAGAATTTAAAATCTTTAAAATTCTCATTACTTCCTCATTTTACAAATCAAAAAGAACTTTTATTTATACTTTCTCAGCAACAACAACAACAAAATAACAATAATGATCAAGATAATCATCAAACATTACAACAACATAATATTATTGGACAAGATCAATCATTAGGCAATAATACAAGTATGGAATCAATGATGATTTTAGAACAATCATTTTCATCACTTTGTAGTCTAAAGAATCTACATGAATTGGAATTAATCAATTGTAATATTCCAAATCATATATTGGACAATGTATTGGAACAATTAATTTGTCTAGAGAAGCTTGTGCTCTACAGAAATGCAAACATCTCTCTATTGAAATTCAATTCAAAAACTTTAAAACATCTCTCAATCTCTTCACTTTCCATGTTGAATACGATTGATATCGAGTCTGATTCACTTGAAGAGTTTTCCTCTGAAGGATGCGAAAGTCTAACAATGACACGACTCGAAGCACCCAACCTCGTCATCTTTTCATTTGACAGTTGTTCAGGAAAAATCAAGCTACCCTGTGCTCACAAACTATCTTCGCTCTCTTTGTTTGAATGTCGTGACCTCTCTCAGAAATCTTTGGAACGCTTGCTAGACTCTCTTTCCAACTTGAAAGAGTTTTATGTATATTTGCAACAAATTGAAAACCTTCGAATTTGCTCATCCACTCTAAAGAAACTAGACATTGAAGCCTGGCATGGCATTGTATCATGTATCTTGGATTGTCCAAAACTTGAAGAACTCAAAGCATCAGAATCTAGTTTGGAAACTATTTTCTTGAATGCCGATCATGTAAATAATATAGAATTGGATTTCTGTGACTCTCTTAGAACGATATTGATTAATGTTTTGTCCTGTGATAATTTTTCATTTACTCAAAACCATCCCTCCCCTTCATCAAACATTGATTTGGATCATTTTAATCATTTTGATTCATTAAATGGTAGTAATACTAAAATATATGATGACAATGATGATGAATATGATGAATATGATGAAGATGATGAAGATGAAGAAGATGTTCAAGTTGATCAACAAGAGAATATTGAATCAAGTCCCTCTATTGAAGCAATCAACTCTAGAAATAGAAATACTTGTTCAGAAAGATCAAATCAAAGCTTTTTCTCACCAGTTTCATTATTTTTCCAATCTCAATATTTTATTCAAAACTGTACTATTCTCTCTGGTAATATTGTTGGTAAACTATCAAGTAAAGTTATTGGTTCACTATCAATTGATCATAAGTCATTAAAAACTTTTGTTTATGATACAAACAAAGTTTTAAAATTAACTTCTCGTTAATAATAATGTTGTTAAATAATAATAATAATAATTAATAATCATGATGGATGACTTTGGAGTATCTAGGAGATTACAACCAAGAAGTTTGTAAAAAAAAAAAATTCATATATCATATTTTTTCTTTTTTCATTCATCCTATCAATAAAAAACTTACTTTATATATGTATTTGTATCTGTATTTGTGTGTTTTATTCATGAATAAAGCTTCCAGAATCAACTATTTCTTGGAAATTATTTTTTTTTTTTAAATTTATTGTTTTACTTAATTTTTTTTTAATTTATTGTTTTATTTAATTTTTTTCGTTATTGTTTTTATAAACACTCAAAAAAACACATACACAACAATGACAACAAAAAGAAAATTAAATACCCACACTACTAATCAATCTAAAAAAAACAAGAAAGAGATTGAACAAGATCAAGAACAACTAGAGGAAGGTGAAGACGAAAATCAATATTGGGATAGGTTAGAGACACCTATTGGCGTATTGGGCTTTTATGCATCAAAAGATCTATTAGAAAATGTAATTGTGGAAGATAAATCAACTGCAGAACCAAAACCAAACACAATTACAAATCAATTTAAAGATGAACTTAATCTATACTTTAAAGGTAAACTCATAGACTTTAAAACACCTTTTAACTATGAACAAGGTACAGAATTTCAACAGATGGTCTGGAGAGAATTAATGAAAATACCTTATGGTCAAACACAATCCTACAAACAGATAGCCACTAGTTTAAATAAGAAAAACTATTCCAGAGCAGTTGCATCTGCTTGTAGATTAAATAAGTTTTCAATCATTGTTCCTTGTCATAGGGTAGTATCGTCAAGTGGAAAGGTTATTGGCTATTTTGGAAAAAATGGTATCGACAAGCAACATCAATTATATGCTTTAGAACAAAAATCTTTAAAAAAAGAATAAACGATTATCAGAGGGAAAAACTTATGTATATAAAATAACATTGAGGGTGTATTTATATTATCTGTAAGAGCTGGAGCTGGAAAAAAAAAAAATAGAGTTTAAAGAGAGCGATATTGTAGTTTGTTGCGAATAATATACAAATTATGTTTATTTATTTAAATCTTTTTTTTTTTTTTTGAAGGGATTCTATAAATAGGTATTTTTTTTTTGTTTTGTTATAAAAAATTATTGTTGTTTTGATGGAAAAGGTATTTTGTTTAAAACCATACTATTTTTTTTTTTTTTTTTTTTGTATCGATTATTATGAGATAGAATAGAAAAAAAAAAAAAAGTGATTGGTATTATTACTATTACTGTGTGTTATTACTTTTTGAAAATAAAAAAAAAAAAGATATCTGTGTGTGTGACTATGTGAGTGGGTGTGCATGAGAATGAAGAATTGAAAACGATTTAGAAATGTTCTAAAGCTTGACTTAAAATTGTTTGTCTAACGGCTCTAAAAACAAATTTGATATTTTCAGTATCAACGGCACAGGTTGCGTGCGTATAAATAGTTCTTGGAGATGGACCTTGAGCGAGATATTGGGATTGAATAAACATAGCGGCGTCTTTATATTTGTTTGGACCAGTGTAATCTGAAAAACAAGATTGTAATGGAACACGCTTTAATTTCTCTTTGAAAAGATCTTTTTTGTTGAGGAAAAGAACAATTGGGGTCTCTTTAAAGTAATCACAATTGACAATCTCTTTGAAGAGAGCCAACGATTCTCTAGTTCTATTTACAGATTCATCTTCTCTGAGTACTTGATCGTAATCACTCATAGCGGCAACGAAAATTACAGCTGTAACACAATCGAAACAATGAATCCATTTTCTTCTTTGAGATCTTTGACCACCGACATCAACAATCTTTAATCTAATTTTATCAAAAGTAAATTCTGATTCTTGGATACCTGTTGTTCTGACACGACATCTAAAGACATCTTGTTCATTTGGAATAAAATCTTCTTTCATGTATCTATCAATGTTATCAAAGAAACTATTATTATTATTATTATTATTATTATTATTATTATTATTATTATTATTATTATTATTATTGTTTAATTAGTATATGAGATTATTAATTAATGAATTAAGTACACAATACATACTAAGCAGCTGAATCATTTAATTGGAAATGTTTATCTTTTTGTGAGTAAGTTTCTTTAATACCTTTATCTTCCCAGAGGTGCTTAATATCAGCGGCCAATAATAACCAAGGTTCATTACCAATGGTTCTTCTTAAAACATTGGCAGCTCTTTGTTTGTTTTCAACTTCTAATTCAATATTTAATTTGGCAGAAGCAGTTAAAAGAGCTTCCATTTGACTGATACAATTTGAATAAACAAAAGCACGATATTCCAAGAGTTCTTCAACAGTGTAACCACCGTCTTCTTGGATGATTTTCATTTGTTTAAAGATGGTTGATTTACCAGATTCACCTGGTCCTAAAAGTAATAATTTTACATCTTTTCTGAGTTTTCTTCTATCGGTTTCAATGATTTTATCAATCTTTGAACTGGCTTCAGTTTCTTCTGATCCAAAACACTTGAATCTCATTGTTTGTTGTATATGTTATATATAGAGAAAGAAAAAAAAGGAAAAATATATATATGTGTGTTGGGGAATATGGAAAAACTATATAGTTTTGGTATGGAAATCTAAATATATGCTTTTTGAATAAAAAAAAATTAAAAAAAATTAAAATTCTTCTTTTAAAGGCTATAATATGTGAGAAAGGGTCTTTTAGTTAGTGTTTGTCCAAATAAAGCAAAATTGAAGAGAAAAAAAAAATTTAAAAAAAAAATAAAAAAAAAAAACCTCGTGACCAAAATATAAAATGTCCTTTTGACGAAAGAGAGAGAATAAAAATAAAAGTTCTACCTACCTAAACGAAAAAATATTATATATTTGGAAAAAAGGTGTTATTACAAGGAAAGTTAAATCCAGATGGATGTAGAAACGGTCGGATTAATTTAAAAAAGAAAAAAAATAAAAATAAAAAATGATTATTCTAAAAATATAAATTATATTAGTAAGATGTTTTTAATTGTCTTGTTGTTTTTGTTTGATGATGATGATGATGATGCTGATGATGATGATGATGATGATGCTTATGCTGAGTTGTTTTGTGTATGAAATTTATAGGTGAACAACAAAAACTTGAGTTTAATAAATGATGGAATGGTTTGGTTGTTGTTGTTTGATATTTAATTCAATAAATAAATTAAAAAAGAAATTATATAATAATAAAAAGACACACACAGAGCACACACAACTCACTGAACACACACACTACAGAGATTAAAGTTTTTTTTTTTTTTTTTTTTTCTAAAATACAAACTAGTTGTATATTTGTTGTTGTTGTGAAATAGGGATAATGGATAAGTTGTATGACAGGATAGGAGAGATGGTGAAAAGTAAAGGTGGATAAAGTAAGTGTTGTTGATGAATTGCACACACTTTTTTTTTCTTTCTTTTTTTTTTTTTTTTTTTGATGACTAATATAAAAAACAGAATATTATACAATATTTATCAATATTCACGATTGGTTGCTGTTGGTGTATTTCCCAATGTTACTGATGAGATGGAATAAATAATTGTTATGTTATTGTGAGGAATAATAAACAACATCACAATTACCCATACACACACAAACACAAACCATTAATCAAAACAAAATAATATAAATAAAAATAATAAAAAAAGTAAAATCAAATAAATGTAGGCTTGTACGTTGTGAATGTCGATTGCAACAAACAAGAGGGATGAGTGGTGGGTAGTTTGTATATGATGAAATTCTGGTGCAAAGTTTGTTTGGTAGATAACACCACAAAAAACACACACCACACAATTTTTTATATTTGATAAAAACACAACTCAACAAACACACACGCACAAAAATCCACCAATAAGACGTTGAAATATTAACAACACGCTACACACAAAAAGATAAAAAGATTCTTTTGATTGTGTTGTTTTTGTGTTTTTTTTTAGGAGTTATTATTAGTTATTATAACTATACTATTAATTATTACTATTTTATGGTTGAGCGCAAGTTCTTATTTTTAGAAATTGGTGGTATTAAAGAGATGCTGAAAATGATGGAAATGTGTGGTGGTTTTTTTTTTTTTTTTTTTTTTTAAATCACTCTTAAAAAAAAATCATTGAGGAGGTGGATTTGATCATTAGGGCACTAAAAAAAAAAAATAAAAAAAATAAAAAAAGAGTGATTGCTCCCCCACAAAGTCATACCTGACTTATATGAAAACTAAATCACAATGATCGAGGTGATATGTAAAAAATAAAATTTGTACATTCGTATCACAAAGGAGGATTATTGAGTGAGGGTGGATGTTTTAGGCAAAAAAACACTGTTTTACATGTGAGTGTGAGATTTGTGAACTGATGAATGATGATGATGATTACCTTTTAAAATTACAAATGAGAAAAAAAGAGCTGTTTATCGTACAAATATCAAAGAATAAACTGCGAGGCCTTTTTTAAATTTACATCAACAAAATTGAACAAATTTATATATATGATTTTTTGTTTTTGATGAATAGTATTACAACTATATATATAAAATTTGATTCTGTTTAGTTATACACTATAAGAAATAAAGTAAGGGTATATCGACTTTGATTTAAAAAAAAAAAAAAAAAAAAATCACAAAAAAACTATGTTTTTGTGATCAAAATTTTTTAAAAATTATTTAAAAAAATTGAAAAAAAAAAAATGTTGTGAAAAAAAACCTACAGTTTTTGAGATGTATCACAACACGAAAAAAAGAAAAAATCACCTTGTGTTAAAAGCAGCGTAGGGTAGGATTATTTGAATGACTTTGTAGAATCCAAAAAAATAAAAATCAAAAAAAAAAAACTTTTTATAGATCTCGATTATCACACAAAAAAAGAATTGGGCTGTGGGCCTAAAGGTGAGAGAGGGTGAGATGTTTTTGTTGGGTACCTACCTTGATATGTGAAAAGTGAGAAAAAAAAGTGGTTTTCGTTTGGGTAGGGCTTATTTTCAAAGTTCTTCGTCTCGAAAAAGTGTCAAAAAAAAACAGCCAATTGGGAAAGGTTTAGAAAAAGAAAAGAAAATAGAATAAAAATACACACAAGATTGTTGTGGTTGTGTTGTTGTTGATGTCTTGATTATTGATTTGATTGGTAGGGTGAGTTGTTTTTATTAGGGCCAATTAGGGTTGTGGACCAAATGTAAAATTATTATAGTACCTTTAGGGGCTTATGTTTGAATAAATATAAAATGATGTGTAATATAAAATTCAAGATGAGATGATGAGTGATTGTATTTTTAATACCTTTAGTAGTGCGGTAGAATGCAATGAAAATTGGTGAAAATGATTGATAGTACAATACAATTTGTTTGTATTTGATTTGAATGACTATTAATATTAAATTATGATGATATAATAACAATATTAATGATTGAATAGTAGTACAACAGTTGCAGTAGCAATAATAATGATAATGCTGATGATGATGATGAATTAAAATGATTCTGAAAAAAAAAAATTATTTCAAAAAAAAAATCATAAATAAAAAATAATAAAAGAGTAGGATCAAATGATTTAATTAAACAGAGTGTATCTAGACCAAATCATGGGGGTTAAAGATTGTTGGATATGAAAGAGATATATTATCTCATTCAATTCTCAACCCAAATTTACAATTCGATTTTTTCAAATTTTTTTTTTTTTGAAAAAAAATCACCAGTGACCCCACCCCCCCATTGTCATCGAGACCTTTGTGTAAATCTTTTTTGTTCAACAAAAAAAACTCAAAGAAGAGGTGACAATAACATCAAAGAGTAAAATTACAGATATGAATCACTTGCATAATTAGAAATACGTTTTGAGGTGAGGTATTTACTTTTTTTTTTTTTTTTTTTTTTCTAAATCATCTAGGATGTGTAGTGGTGCCCCTCTTCAAAAGATTTGTTTCATGTGATCACTTAGATAGGTATAGAATTCAACATCTAGAACTATTTCCTCTATAATAAGCTAAATGGGGACCTTATAAATTGACTCCAACGTGTTATGCTATGGATGTTGAGGCCTATATTATAGTGTTGAAAATTCCAATTGGGTGAGGAAAATAGAAAAGAGAGGAGTGTATCTACAAATTTTATAATGGATACGTTTGATCAAGATTTATATAATATAAAAATAGGATTGAGATCCTTATCACCAAAATAAATACAACAAAATCACATGTGAGCCTTATCATTCATATTATTATTGTATTATCTCTGTTGTTTTTGTTGTTGGAGAAACAATAAGAATAAAAAAATATAATGATTAAATTCACTACCAACAAAGAAAGTTTTAATCATTGCACCCAAATCCATCAGAGATTTTTTTTTTTATTTATTTTTCCAATTAAAAAATCTGTATCGATGATTTGGTATTTTTAGTTTATCCTATATCTCATTAAATCGACCCAAGGTAGTACTGTGTATATATTCTTTTTTTTTTTTGTTTTTGTTTATTCAAAAATGAAATGAATAGAAGTTTTATTTTTATATTTTATTTTTTTTGTTTTTTTTTTTTGTTTTCAAATTTTTTGGATGAAAATCAAATGTATAAAAGTGAGTAAATTTCGGGTGGAATTCAAGGTGTGCACTTGTAAAAGATGGAATGATTAAATATTCTAGTTTTTCGCCATCAAATCATTATTTTGTGCCAAACTGGTCGAGAGCATTCGATTATATTATTTCTTTTGAGATGAATAAGATTTCTTTTTTTTTTCATTTTTTTAAATATTTTATTATTTTTTCAATCATATTTAAACGACTGATTCGTTTTTTTTTTATTTCTTTATGTATCATTATTCATTCAAGTGACAGTGTAATTTAAATTAATTCCACTTTATTAGTATCAGCACAAACACTCACTTATTCATATATTAAATTTATAAGATTGTGTGTATAGTTGATTATTAAAAGAAATCATCAAACATACATACACTAATCTCTGATCGATAGTATTCTTGTAAAAAAACAAAACCATTTACATTTCATATATATATATTTTCATCTATTATTCCATCATTCACAGCACCGCCATCAATATCTAATTTTATTCAAAAATTTTTTTTTTTTATTTTCATTTTTTTTCATTTTTTTTTAGTGTTTGCAAATTTTGTTTTTACCAGCAAAGTCTTGTTGTTGTTTAGCGTTGTGTCTACAAAGTGTCTAACTGTTGTTAAATTCATTGTGTTGTTGACTTGATAGCCTTGTGTAGCACACAAACACCACATACTGTCATTATTAGTCTTTCTTTTTATGTTTAAATAGCATATTCTGTATTTATAATATCATTCACTCATTGTAAATTATACTCTTTGTATGTATAAATAACAAAATAACAATAATAATAATAATAGGAGTAACAATAAGACAAATAGAGAGAAAAAAGATTCTTTCAATATAAATCAAAGAATTTTTTATCTCAACTTATTTTTTTTTTCAAATTTTTAACTGTACCCTTTTTTTTTTTTTTTTTATTAAAAATTTTTTTTTTAAATTTTTTTATTGTATATAGATCATCAACAACAATAACACACACTCACTCTCACATTGAATTAATACATTACACACACACATAGACAACTATTACCATTATATTTAAAAATGTCACAACCTATCGTTGTGCTTCAATATGATGAGTTGCCTCATTTTAATGTATCAAATCTAAAGAGTAGTACCTCTAGTATCCAAGTTGATGGTGATACAGATGAACCATTTCTTTCCACTAGATCGGTATCAACCTATCCAATACTTCCCGGTGGAGAAAAGGATGGTGATCCTATTGCAGATAAATTATTTGTACAAGTTCATAGAAATAGGGCAGTACTTGCCATTGCAGATGGATGTAATTGGGGTAAAAGACCAGCTATGGCCGCAAGAGATGCTATCGCAGCATTTGCCAGTTATTTCAATCAAGTTCAAGATCAAATCTCTACACTTCAAGATGCAGGTCACTATTTATTAAGAGCCTTTTGTCAAGCTCACAACAAGATTTGCGAGGGTAAAAATGACATTTGGGAAGCAGGCACTACAACTCTTTTGGGTGGTATTGTTTTGGAGTTGGAAGTGGAAGAGGGTCATCCAAAATGGGGATTTTTATGTGCCTCTGTTGGTGATTGTAAAGCTTTTATTCTCTCGTCAAAGAGAAGAGAGGCCACAGATGTAACAAATGGAAATAGATGTAATTTAAGTGACACTAGAGATCCTGGAGGAAGATTGGGTCCCTATGTAGGTCAAGGTTGGCCAGATCTTAGAAATCTCAAACTCTACTTTACATTTTGTGAAGAGAATGATATCGCTTTGATAATGTCTGATGGTGTACATGATAATCTCGATCCAATTATGCTTGGTAAAAATCCTTCCGAGTTGAATATCGTTGCCAATCAATGGGAAGATCTCAATCAAGATGATTTACTCAGAGCAAAAACTTCCTACATGAAATCACTTTTAGAAGAATTGGTTTTTAACAAAGAAAATAGTAATATCAGTAGTACCAGTAGTACTACAAGTAGTAATAATAGTAATAATAGCAGTAGTAATATAGAAAATGGTGAAGCTTCATCAAACAACTCTACACCAGCATCAATAAATCCATCTGATATAACAAAGAAATTGATAGATCATTGTTCAAAAGTCACTCATAATGCGCGTGAATTTATGGAAAAATTCCCAAACAAGAAACAACCTCACGATTATAGAGAATTTCCTGGTAAAATGGATCATACCACTTGTATTACTTTTCAAATTGGGTACAATAAATAAACAACAATTAATTAAATATTATTAAATAATAATAATTCATTTTCATTCATTCGGTATTTTTTTATTGCTTTTTTTTTCTTATTTCACTCAAGTGTATTATTATAACAAAACTTTAAAAAAAAAAAACGGTTATGAGGAAAAGAATCAACGACTAAAAGAACTAATTTTAGTTCTTTTATAAATGGATAGAGAAAAAAACTAAATATAGGATGAAAACCCAATATCTAATTTTGCTAATTTTGGATCAAAAAAATATCACAAAATATTTCGTGCAAATTAAAAAAGGGGGAGATAAATTAATTGAGAAAGACAAATTAATTTCACACCCAAGATATCTCTCTTTTTTCACCATCAACACTCATACAACCAACACTCACACTCACACTCACACATTCACTTTGGAAAAGCTCGTCGGGTTGGATTGGATTAACTTTTTTTCAGTCTTTTCATTTATTTAAAAACACCCATCCTCTTCCTCAACACAAATTTGTGTAAAAGTAATAATTGATTGGCAAAGGTTAAAATAGATCGATAATGGATATTTGACAGACATATCCTGTCCAGTTATCTCATGTTGAATCTATTTTTGTAAGATTCTTTCGATTTAAAAAATAGATTGATAATTAAATTTAAATGAATTCATATCACTTCAAATTTTGTAATCTTTTTTTAAAACAATGAGACAAATGAGGAGAAGATTTATATAGAATGTGGGAGTCGGGGTAGTAGTAGCGGTATTTGTGGGTGTGAGTGGTAAACAATAATCAATAATCATATTAGATGATAAATGAAACTGATAGATTGATATATTTTTAAAACAAAAAAATAAAAACAATAAAATGGTAATAAAGCAGTTAACATTTAAAAGTTAATGAATATAATGGTATTTGTAATACACACTAAAAATAAATATTATAATGCCAATAATATAATCATGATGAACAAATCATCATTTGCTGAATTTGGAATAAAGAGAGTAGGTGAATCAGTCGGCGCCGATGGATCCACACCCTTTCAAATTCCATTTAAATGATTATTGTTAATTTATTAAAACAATATATCTCTTGATATGACCTTCCTATTATGTTTGAGTTGTATTCCAAAATCAAAATTGATTGGGGTGGTTTAATGAGGAAGTTTTATATTTTTGTTTGAATGAGAATACAAATTTTCATCACACCATTCAATCATATGGAAAAAAAACAATGCAAAAGAGGCATTGCAATATTGCACATTGTTATTGTTTCTATTTTAGTATAGAATGGTAAGTAGTGGTGGTGTTAATGAAAGTGGTGGGGGATTGAGGGAAACCCCCTTTTCACACAGTCTATAGGAAAAAAAAAAAAAAAAGGGTTCAATTAAGATAATAAATTACTTGATACTTTTCGAAGGGAGTAGAAGAGGATAAATGGATAATTAATAAAAGGAAAAAAGTTGTGTTGTGGATGGGGGTGTAGGGTTTGGAGGTGTGGTACTGTGGTGAGGGATTGTTGTTATATATATGATGAACAAATTAAACTCAAATGTATAATGTATAAATTCACATATCATCACATATTTCGTTGTGGGGTAAATAGATAAATGGGGTTAACCTATTGTGGGGGGTAAAAATAGTCAAATATATAGAAGATATAAATAACAATTCATTGCTTTCTATTATAGGTGAGTGGAGCAGGATCAACTTTTTTTCCATTAATCCAAGATAACATCTTGTTTTGGTTTCAAACACTACTATTTATATATTTTTCGCCACAATTTGATATCAAGTTCTTTTATTTTTGTTTGTTTATTATTTTTAATTTCCAAACTAGGAGGAATAAATTAATTATTATTTTTATTTATTTATTTTTATTATTATTGTTTTTTTTTTTTCCTCTTCATTTAATCCCTTTCCTCCTGTTCACTTAACTTCAAGTCCACCACGTCACTTTTGATAAGGATAAAAGGAAAAAGCGGTCTTTTCTTTGTTCTCCCTTTACATTGTTTATTTAGTAATAGTAGAGTAGAAATAATAATAGTGGTAGAATAATTTATAGTTTACAATTGGTATCAGTGCCCCATCAGTATACATCAATTAAACAGAACTCATTTTTTATTTTAAATCAATTTTAAATGTAAGATTTCAATTAAATTTCGTTATGTTGATCCTTAATCACCTTGATTTAGATATGCATATTATTGTTATTGAACATTAATGGAAAATCACACCCAAATTTTCTAAAAATATTACAATAATCTCAATTTGGAAGAAAATGTATTTTTATTTGTTTTTTTTGCAATTTTTTTTTTTTTTTTTTACTTAAAAAAAGATGATTACATCCAATGATTTATTCTAAATAGTGTGTGTTACGATTTGATGGTTGTTTTTTAATTTTAGTGAAAAAACTTGACCCTCATACCACACCCACCATCCTTTTTCCACCAAAAAAAAAAAAACTCAATCACATGACATAATAGATACAAAGTTTTAAAACAAAAATGATGATTCCAATAAAGCACTACCACAATTAGTGTGAATGCGGAATTATTTTAAACTTACTAGTGAGCAAATTTCAAATATGAAAAATGTTGTATCTTTATAAATGTTGATCATTTTTTATGACATTTTTAACAAGAATAGTACTATTCATCAAACCACCATCCCTCCACCACTACCACCACCCATCAAAAGAGAGTGTTTGCAAAAATACCAATACTATATCTCTTCACACATCCCATTTAGTTTTTCTCTTTCATCACACCCACCACCATCAACACATCCTTCTTTTTATTACTATTATTTGTACAGAAATATAAACTTTAGCGTATTTTGTTGCTTTAATTTTATTATTATATTTATTTTTTAAACCACAATTTTTCCTTACCCCCAAAACAACCAAAAAAAGAATTGCAAAATCGAATGTTGCTGAATCAAGTGGGATTGGTTATTGTAATAATTGTGTGTATTTGTATAGAATAGTATATTTGTTATTAAAACAAACACCAACAACAACTTTCAAACAGTTGTATTATATATGCCATTTTGGAGTAATGATTAAAACCATTTGAAAACAACTGAAAAAAAAAATTCAATATAAATTTCATACATTAACTTTTCTTACTTGTTTTCTTTTCACAACTGGAAATACTATGATCATCATTTTAGTATTCCAAAACTTTATTTTCTGATTTCTTTTTCGATTTTAATTAGTAAAAATAGTATCTATATCTAAAGATAAAATTTTCTTTTGTCTATTTTAATCTAGTAACGCGCCGATCACTAAAAATGTAGGTTAACAAATCATATCATATTTTATTCTTTATTTTATTTTATTTTTTTATTTTTGATCAAAAAGTTAGTTTTTTTTATTTTTTATTTTATAAAATATACATCTAAATTTCCATCATCTCTTTATAATGAATATTTCTTTATAATTCCATATATATTCTTTGTTTCTCATAAACCCCATTAAAAACACGGGTACATGAGAGAGATTTTCTGTTTTGTCGTTATTAATATATATAGCTATACAAGTGTATATTTTAAAAACACCTTGCACCCACCCATCCACCCTCCCACACTTGACACACTAAACATTTCAATCACCACTCATCACCAGATTTCCAGTTTTTTTTTTTTTTAAAAAAATTTAAATCAAAAAATAACAAGTTTGTTGATGGTGACCAAAAAAACTATCTGAAAGGTTAATATCTTTATCAGTGTTTCATTATTCGAGTTTGATTCAGAATTTTATTTTCTTATATTGGTGATAAGAGTTAAACTATCCACTCATAAAAATTAATATTTTTTCCAAAGTTTTTACATTTTACATTTTGGAGTCAATTTACGATTTTCCAAATCCTATGGTAAATTATATTTATGAATCAATAGTCATACATGATTAAAGTTTATGTGTGCTTGTCTTTTGTGTTTGTGTCTTATATAAGTGTGGTTGTGTTTTAAAACATAAAACAAGATGTGGGTGTGGGTAATGTTATATATATAAAAGTAAAGCCGTTATAAAAAAGAATGATATGTACTTTAAAAATATAACCTTGCCCCTAAAAAAACCCCACAGCCGATATAATATCTCATAAATCGTTAATTGATGAAAAAATTTTGAATCCAAATGATATTTAAATAGCAAAATTTTATGTAATGTTTGTTG
Organism: Polysphondylium violaceum; assembly: GCA_000277445.1. Classification (NCBI taxonomy): domain Eukaryota; phylum Evosea; class Eumycetozoa; order Dictyosteliales; family Dictyosteliaceae; genus Polysphondylium; species Polysphondylium violaceum. The sequence continues at coordinate 11,537 of AJWJ01000032.1, read as the reverse complement.
TTTAAATCATCAATCCACATTTTATTTTATAATTATTTTTTTTTTATTTCATCAATCAAAAATACTTGGATGATTTTAAAACTTATAAACAACAAAACATTAATTCTTTGTGTGTGATTTTGTTTGCAATATTAATATAAAAACCATTTTCTCTTTATTTTGTATATCATAAATATCCCTGTATAATATTTTAATATTATTATTAAAATCAATAATAATATACCACCCCCTTAAAACTTGTAATTTCATATCAACTTACCAATACCATTTTTTACACAAATATCTTAGAACTTTTTTATTTCAAATTTCCCCCTTTAAAACATTATACATATATACAATAATAATGTCTGCCATTGCTTGTTCATCTTATTTGGATATTCAACTCGATTCAATCCAAGAAGACAATATATATTCTCAAACACCATCTTTTCGAAGTAGTGCACCTCGTAAAGGAGTAAAGAGAATTGGAAATTATATTTTGGGAAAAACAATTGGATCTGGTACATCAAGTAAAGTAAAGATTGGCACCAATATTACCACAGGTAAAAAAGTTGCCATAAAAATCACTAGACCAAAGAGAGTTAAAGAAAGAAAAGAAATTGAAAGAGAAATTTCAATTTTAAAATTACTCAAACATGATAATATTATTCAATTATATGATGCCATCTACGAAGACGATACCGGTAGAATTTGCCTTATTTTAGAATTAGTTTCTGGTGGTGAATTATTTGATTATATAGTTGCCAGAGGTAGATTGAGCGAAAAAGAAGGTAGAAAGTTTTTTAGACAAATTGTTTGTGGTTTGATGTATTGTCATAATAATATGGTTTGTCATAGAGATTTAAAACTGGAAAATCTTTTGGTTGATGATGATGGTAATATTAAAATTAGTGGTATGTATAAATTATTTAATTTAATTTTATTATTTCAATTTTATTAATAATAAAATTTTAAATAGATTTTGGATATAGTAATATAGTTAAACCTGGTAATTTAATGTCCACATTTTGTGGTTCACCAGTTTATGCCCCTCCTGAAATTTTATTAGAAAAGAAATATATTGGTACTGAAGTAGATGTATGGAGTTTAGGTATTATTTTATATGCAATGGTTACTGGTCAATTACCATGGAGTTTAACTGATGGTGTTCAAGTCGAAGGTTTAGATAAATTATTAAGAGGCGAATTTAAATATCCAAATAATGTTATTTTAAGTAATGGTAAGTTATTTTTCAAATATATTTATTTTTGAAAATTATTTATATACTAATAAAAAAAAAAAAGATGTTAAAGATTTAATAAATAGAATGATTGTTGCCAATCCAAATGAAAGAGCCAAATTATCAGAAGTGAAATCACATCCATGGATTAATAAAGGTTATGATCTCGATCCAGAAGAAGAATATACTAGAAAAGTATTAGAAAGAAACGATTCCGATAGTAGTATTAGTTCAGGTATTTCAAAGAATGGTGAATCATCTGAAATGCCAACTGAAACCTCAAAGTCTATGGTAAACTCTTCAGTTTTATATAATTCATCTCCAAATATCCAAGCCCCAAAAACAATTTGCATGAAAAATAATTTCTCTACCTCTTGTTTGGAAGATAAAAAAGCATTAAATAGTACACCAACTTCACCAAATACTTCATCACCTCAATATAGTTCATATACTCCACCATTATCACCACTTTCATCATCTCAAAGAAGTCCACCAACTACACCAACATTTAAAACATCTTTATTCCATGGATTGTTTAAAAAGAAATTAAACAAAGAGGAGACATCTTCTTTTGCCGGTACTAGCACCCCTACCTCACCATCTACCAATCCATCATCAAGTTCTGGTCAATCACCTGTCATGGAACCAATTTCAGTTTCTTCTAGTGGTACAACTAGTAATAATAGAGGAAGAAGATTCAGTTTAGAAGACATTGTTAAAGTTATTACTAGAAGTGGAAAGAGTAAGAGCAAGTCTGATAAATTAAGATCCATAAAAGGACCATTCACCAGTGGTACAACCACAACTCTTCATCCAACTGAAGTCATTAAAAGATTAGATGGAATGTTAAATTCATTATCTGTTGCTTTCACAAACACTGGCTATTTGTTTGAATGTAAATATCTCGGAGGTTCAGAAATCATCAATTTTGAAATTGAAATTTGTAGAGTTAGTGGTATGGAAATGTATGGCATTAAATTTAGAAGATTAGGTGGTGATGTTTGGGTTTACAGCGCGATTTGTAAACAAATCATTGAATCATTACAACTTTAATAAATTATAAATATATATATTTTTTAAACCATATCAATAGGCGATTTTTTTTTATTAATAGTATAACAAATAAAGATTTATTTTTTTATCTTGAATGCAAATTAACATTTGGTAAAGTAATAACAAAGGATGGTTTTTTATTTAAATTGTTGTTGTTTTGTTGTTTGGACTTGAATTTTTTTTTCATTAAGAGCTATTTTTTGAGATACTGTCAAGGTTGATGGAGTGAGATGATTGAATTTAGCAATATGGGTTGTGGTGGGTGGTGATGAAGACATTGGTGATTCACTTGGTGGTGTATTGGTTGGTGAACCTGGTTGTTTTGTTGATAAGTTTAATGCTGATCTTGATTTTGATGGAATTGCCACACTTGGTTTATCTGAATTTATATTTAAATCATCTCTACTATTGGTAGTGGTGGTGGTAGTTGTAGTCGTAGTAGATGATGATGACGCTATAGTTGGTTTTACCAATGGTTTACTTTTTGCTGAAAAATAAGAAACTGAAATTGGTTGGGATGCTTTTGTTTGTTGTTCAGAATTTAATTTCTCTTGATAGTCTTTGATAGAAGACATGGATTGAGATTTTGTTGATGCGCTAACCATTGGTGGTGATGATTTCGATGCAATTGGTTTATTTATCAATGATGGTGGTGTTGTAGCTGTAGTTGATGGTTCTACTATACTGACCTTTTTCTTTGTTAAAAAAGGTGTTGGGCTACTACTTAAAGGTGGTGTTGCTGGTGGTGTAGGATTCTTTTTCAATTCCACTGGAACAGGAGGTGGTTTGTTTGGTGGTTTTTCAAAAGTTGTTTTAGTGCTATTATTATTACTATCTAATTCTACATCTACAATAGTATAATTTGTAAATGTTCTTTTAGGTGGAGGTGGTTTTGCTCTTGGTGGAGGTGGGGTTTGAGAATAATCTTTGGGTGGTGATGGTGATATAGGAGAACTAGTGGTGGTAGTAGATGAAGGAGTTTGGAATGAAATTGGATTTGATAATTTTTGAGGTGGAGGTTTTGATTGAGGTTTAGATGGTGGGGGAGCCATAGATGTGTTTTTAAGAATAGATCTAGGTGGAGCAGAAGGAGGAAGTGGAGGTTGTTTAGACATTGGCAGAGGATAGGTTTGATAGTTTGGATTGGTTTGTGGTTTAAATATTTTTCTCATGGGTGGTTTGGGAGGTTTAGGAGGTAATGGTGAGGTGCTATATTGTGTAGTTTTGGGTGGTGGAGAAGGTGAAATTTCAAAGTTGTTTTCCAACAATACTCTAGATTGTGGTCTAGTAAGAGTAGAGTAGCAAAGTGCAGAACTACTTCCAGATGTTCTGGGACTAAGTAAAAGAGTCTTTCTATTTGAACCTGGTCTAGATGGACGAGATGTTCTTTGACCGCCGCTACTATTGCTACTAACTGAGGTTCTAGTACTCGAAGAATCTTCGGCAATATCTAGATAGTTGAGAGAAGAGGTATCAATTTGCTCTTTGGGAATAATTGATTTTCTATAGGCTTTATCTACAACAGAGTTTTGGAAAATATCACCATAATGATCCAACATATATTTAATGACTAATGATTGATATTTTAAATTTCCTAAACTAGTTGTTATGTCGGCAAATTCAGGATCCTTTAACAGAGTAGGTCCAAATATAATACCTAAATTATCTGAGTTCATTTTGTTTATATCTTTTTTCTTTTCTATACTTAATAAAAAGTGTAAAAATCTTCTTAGAATACATAAATTTGCTGGAGGTAAATCTAATACCAATGTTTTTAATGCTTGAATTCTTTTTTCTCTATTATCAATTTCTAATAAATTATATATTAATAAAATGATTAAATAAAATAAACAATATAGATAATAATAATAATAATTACTTGTCGAATCTATAGCCTCCTGATAACAATCTAATGGAATTAAAGGTTCAGGTAATTCTTTAAAAAAAGTAGAAATTAAACCACATATACTATAGGGATTTAATTCGGTACTAAAATCTAAATCACCATCTTCTACTCTAAATTTTAATAAACTTATATCTTTCTTACTTCCAGATACTCTAAATAGACCTTCGGTTTCTAAATATTTTGATAGATATTCAAAACCTTTTGTGAGAACCAAAGGTATGCCATGGGGTTGATCAGGATAAAGATTTTGTAATTCTTCAGGTGACAAACCAAACTGTGGAAACTTTAAACGATGAACCACTGTTTTGCCATACTTGAATTTTGAAAATGTAAAATCTAAATTTCTAATACAATCCCATGCTATTTTAAATGTTTCTTTACGATGTGGTTTGTCATTCATACCACCAGTTGTTGATGCCCATCTATCTTTATCTTTAAAACTATTTTCTTTTTTAATGGTTGGTTTTGTATTATTACTATTATTACTATTACTACTATTACTATTACTGTTGCTATCTTGTCTATGATTCAATTGTTGATCCAATTCATACCTAGTACTTTGAATTCTAGGAGCCACTGTACTTGGTGCTACTAAAATATTTTTATCTCGAAGCTCTTCAGGAGGGGGTCTCTTTTTAATAAATTGTGTAAGAAAATCAACAATCTTTTTTTTAATGGACGAGCTTTCTTGTTGTTGTTGTTGTTGATCGGTGTTGTTGGTAGACATTGTTGTTGGTGTTACAAATTATGATATTATATTATACAACAAACACTATTTTTAATATTACAATGAAAATAAATAAATAAATAAATAAATAAATAAAATAAATAAATAATATGTATTATTCACACATAAATCAAAACAAAACAGCTTTAAAATATATATATTGATACAAAATTGCTGTTATTGTTGTTTTTTTCTTTTTTTTTCTTTTTTATTAGATGGATATAGATTTTGTGTGTTGGTGTGGAAGGATTTGTTGAAGTTGAAGAGCGATGGGGGCGAGTATTGGGATTAATGAGGGGTACTATGGGTGATGGTTTTTGATTTTATAAAGAAATAGATGGATGTGTGGGGTGATGTGTGTGAAACTATCTGATTTGGCTATGATCAAATCTGTTTTATTTTAAATTAGAGTCATAGGAGAGTGTGGATGTGAATAAAGAGGAAAGTGGATAGGCTCCTAAAAGAGTGAGATAAAGTACAAATAAACTAGTCGCATGTGTTTAAAAAGATTATTGCAATTTTTTTCAAAACTTATAGGGGGAACAACTGAGATTATTTTTTTTTTTTTTTTTTTTAATTTTTTAATTTTTTTTATTCACATAACAGGGTAGTGTTGCGATTGTGTGGGTTGGTATGTCCACAAGTTTTTTTTTCTTTAAAGAAGATAAATTTAGAATTGCAAAAATATATTTATATAAATATATATCTGAATAAATCAGGCGGCTGAAATCATGAGACTAGAGTTTCACCCTACTCTATGACAACATAGTGCATCCTTTATTATCTTTTCTTTTTTTAAAATAGTATTTCTAATCAAATTCGGTTGACAAAGAGTATAATGGATTGAGTAACATAAAAGTACAAAAGATATTTGTTCTAATAGAACTATAAAATACACCAACACTATCGGTAAAGTAGTTTACAATTTCATCGTCCTGAGCATCACTTGTTAAGGGCATACCATCATTGATATTGTTGTTTTTCAAAGAGACCAATTCTCTGTGACATAGTGAGAATGATGATAAAATGGCCAACATTATAGATTCTTGAGAGAGTTGGACAATTTGTAAGCATCTGTCGTGATTGCTGGGTAAATCTCTTTCATTCAATTTATAAAAAGATTGTTGAGGCGAAGAGGAAGAGATTGGAACACTTTGAGCTGCTCCTGGATTAGATGTCGATAAGAATGTAGTGGTTGAAACTGGTGATCCAAATGGTGATAATTTATAACGTATTTTTGTCATAGGACTAGATGATGGTTTATAATTATTATTATTATTATTATTGGTATTGGTATTGTTGATTTTAATACTACTGGTAAGTTTTGGAGAATTATTCAAAGGTGAGTTTGACTGTTCATTTTCCTTTTCTTTGATAATTGAAATGTTACTTGAATTTTTAATAATCAAGTTATTTAAAGTGGTGGAGATTTTTGAGAAACTTGTTACCCATTCAATAAATTCGCCAACTGGAAGTAGTTCAATGGATATACCAGTCTCCAAATTATCTTCTAAGTTTTCCAATGTTGATTGTAAAAGTTTAATTACTGGGATACACTCTACTTTGAATTTGTTGTTAAACTTTTCACTTGAGGTAAAGATATTTAAGGTAGTATCCAAGTGTTTACGACAAAGTGATATAATTGATCTTTGTTGAGCCAATGATATACTTTTACCCTTGTTATTTTGATTATTCTTTAAATGATAATCTATTTGATTAAATCTATTAATTATTGACATTGATACATTATTATTATTGTTGTTGAGATTATTATTTGGGCTATTATTAAAATCTTCTATATTATTTTCACCGTCATCTGATAAACTTAATACTTCAAATTCAGAAACAACTGAATTGTTTTGATTATTAATCACTGTAAACATTGGTTTTGAAACACCACCGCCACCAAAGGGTAAATCTAGAATTTGATTACGAATGGTACTATTTGGATTACTGTTTGTATTACTGATTAAACTTGTATTACTTCCATTATTATTATTAATTCTATTTTGAGAATAAGTTGTTGAACCTCTTAAATCTCTCTTTTCGCTAAAGTTATTTAATAAATCATCTTTAAAATCTTTACTTTGATAAAGAATCTTGTCAATATCATCTGCAATTCCATGATATTTATCTACTATCTTATATAAAGTAATTCCATTACTATTTTCAATATTTTGATATAATAAAGTTCTTATATACTAAATTTAATTTAATTAATAAATGTTGTTAATTATTAAAAGCCAATAATAATACATACATCAATTAAAAAATAAATTGAAAATTTATGAGAAACTTTTTTATCTCGATAACTATTTGACAAGGGTATTGAAGAAAATTCAATTATATTCTTTCTTGTATAACCCAAGTTCTGTAAATTATTTTTAGTTGTATTCTCATCCATCCATTTTGAAAAAGAACCGAATAAACTTGGCAACATGATTGAAAAAATACCAAAGATACTAATGATATCTTTATCGACTCTCACTTTTTTCAAAGATATATATTGATACAAAATAGAAAGTTGTTGATAAACTTGTTCTACTACTGGACTCGTGTAGTATTCATCATTACCAGATTTTAAAGATTTTTTCATTTTTTCATGATCTGAAAATCCAGAAAGTGCCAACTCAATTTGATTTACAAAAGTTAATGATTGATTTCCATCAAATTTATGAGAGAACCAAAATGAATTACATAATTCTAAAACTCTATATACTAAACAGTTCCAATGATCCTTTGGTATAGTGTTGCTACTTAAATAGGTGAGAAGAGATAAATTTTGTGACATTGATATTCTTGATCTATTATTTGTTGGAATATTATTACTACTTTGATGCAAAAAATTCACATCTGCACCTGAAACTGCACATTCTTCTTCTTCAGAAGCACTAATGGTTTCTTGTTCATCCTTATTAGAGTCACTATATGTTAGAGATGATGATGATTTTATATGATCCAATTTTTGTATTTGTGGGTGACCATTTACTTGTTGATTTACAATTGACTTTTTATTATCACCCAAGGTTCTTTTAAGATTTGTAAAAAAATCTGGAGATAGGATAGGTGATGGATCAGAATTGATTCTTGAAGACATACTGGATTTACCAAAGGTTGACAAAACTGGTGATGGTGGGGTAAGTAATTTGTTTATGGAATCAGAGTGATCTATCAACAAAGGCGCACCTCCCTGAGAGCTTTTCATTATCAAAAAACTTGAATGGGGTGGGGTTGAAATATGCTGGCCATTACTATTAATAGACATATTTAAGGATTGACGATCATTGAATTGGGGCATATTTGTAATTATAGTTGAGTCCCTGTTTCCTGGTGTTGAGGTGCTATTGAATGAAGAACACTTTACTACACCACTCGAATCCAATGGAGTTCCTTGCGATTGTTGTGGAGTAGAAATGGGTGAGCCTCCAATACTTGTACCTCCTGGTGTTTGGATATTAAATGATTTTCCTTCAATGACCTCTTTGATCATTTTAGTGGTTCCATAGGTATCTCCATTTGAAATGGTTGCCCTTCTTGATGGAGGTGGGTCGACTGTACCCATCGACATGGATTTCCTATTTATCTTACTTTCCAATTTCTTTATTTCATTTTCTTGTCTTTTTCTTTCTATTATTAGTTGTATAATAAATTAATTCCAATGATTAATAAACTTTATCTTTTTAAACTAAATAAATAAATTTACCATCTAATTTTTCAATGAAAAATTTAACTATAAAAAAAACTGGAGTTCCTACAACTACACCTGCTATTGTACTACCAGCTGATGAAGTCCAACCATATTTCAAACTTTCACCTTGAGTAATCCATTCACTAAATGTTTTTCCATTTACAAGAGAGATTACATTTAAAAAAATTATTAAACAATACAATATTTGTTTAGAAAACATTATCTATTAAGTTGATTAAGTTAGTAAATTTAGAAACTATGAAAAGTACACCAAAATTGGTGATTAGCCCAAGTCTTTGGATAATAAAAAACAAATGAAAAAAAATATAATATATCTATGTGCAAAAAGTGGGTGTATGTAAATGGTAAAAACTAAAGTGAGGATAACAAATCACAATATCTCATGAAAAGATATTAAATTGAATCAAATCTAGATTTATTATTAATTAAATAAATGATGTGGATATATTGTTAAATTATCACTTTCCATCTTTGGCTCTTGGAGTGAGCGTTTGTTGTTTTGTATTGGTGGGTAGGAATTTATGTGTATATTATCCAAAAATGAATAAAAATAAAAATTAATCAATCAAAAATGAATCAGTTTTTCCATACCCTAACCCTTATTGATTGTGTAACAAATGAAAAGATAAAAAAAACACATAAACTCACACTCACACTCACACATTTCAATTGAATATTGAATACCAATGAAATAAAAAAACACAAAATTGGTATTACGACTATGTGTTGTGTGTTTAATTGATATATACTTACAGATATAGTTATATTTCGCAATATACTATGCTTCTATACAAGGGCAGCTAAAACAACGAAAGAGTGGTGGATTGTGTGTGGGGTTGAATTAAAAGAATAAATAAATCGATATATATGACTAATAGGATGAAAAAGGATAGATTACGATTCGAGATATATAATCACCAATTTGATTGATTGTTATTACTATTATTACGATTACTCTATTCTACAATGATAAAAATACAAGTTTCTAAAAATACATAAATTATAAATAAATAAATAAATAAATATTGAAATATCGTCAAATGAGTTTTTAAAGCATATGATTTAATGTTGTGATGTTATTATTCTAGTTGACTTGAATCCGACAATAAACTAATTAATTTTGAATGATCTGGTTGCACAAAAAGAGAATGAAACCTATAATGTTGCAAATGGTGAACTATCTTTTTGGCCAAGTGGGGAAATGAGAGGTATGTAGTGGTGATGAAAATAAACTCACACAAAAGGGCTCTATTTCTCTCTCCTCTGTTTGTCGCACACAAATAATTAAATTATGAGAAAAACACACTATGACACACACAAATTGTATTTGAAAAAATTACAAATATTTAATAGGTACTCTGCCTTCCTATACATCTAATCAAAAAACACAATAGCTCATAAACACACGAAAATCATACATGCACACACACACACACACACAATAGTCTATTAATAATAATGAGGTTTTTTTCTCAAAGAATCCAGTTTTGGAAAAGAGTGGAAAAAAAATTGAAAAAAAAAAAATTACAAAAAATAAAGGCACCAAAAAAAAAATGATGGTAATCAAGTGAGTGTGGGGTTAGTTGTTGTGTGTGAGAATGTGGTTGAAACTAAAAAAAGAATCACCTTTAAAGATCTGAGGGTTTGTTTAGATACAGATATCTAGATGTTGATTTTACCTATGAAGTATCTCCCCAGACAATTGACTAAAATTATAACAAACAGTTGATGTGATAAATAAAAAAAAAAAAAAACTAATTGTGTTGCTGCGAAAATATGGTATAATAGATAGATAATTGATTGAACGTTGACTTTTATATTGATGTGTGCGGTGTGTTGTGTGTGTGAAGAATGTTTTGATGTGTAATCCCCACCAATTGTTTTTTTTTTTTAATTTCAATCGTTGGTTGTAAAGCAGGGATGAATCACCCACACAACACACCCACATACTTTGGTGTCTGCAACACACACCAACACCCTGTTTTGATCAAAAAATAAAAACAAAAAGAAACTGATCTCATTCAAATAAATTCGAAAGGATAAACAACAAAAATAACCTAATATTCATAATAAAAGGAGGCCTGCGTGATTTGATGGTGATGGTGATGATCATATTGTACAGTTGTGTTGAGAAGGCTGTATACAATATACTTTTATCTTGTTTGTGTGCGAGTGATCATCATCAAGCTATGTTCTTTTTCTAAATAAAGATAAGACACAAAAAGTAATTACTTTGTATGAGATCTAGTTTAATTTATATATAATAGCAATATTTATGAAAGATAAAAGGATTAATGTTTCTTTTCTTCTTCTTCTTCTTTAAGTTTTTGTTGTTCAATATTGAAAAGATATTTAGTTGGCATATATGCATTATCTGTACCAGTTGGATTAGCTAAATGTTCTCTCTTGTAAATTGGTGAATAAGCAAGCATCTGTAGTTGTTTTATAAGGGTTAGTATTGAGATAGATATGTGGGTATAGGATTGACACTTACTTCTGAACCTGGTTTATCAGACATGTGATGAATCCATGAATGCCATTCAGGTGGAATAGTGGTTGGATCTGGATCGCTTCTATTGGCATATTCAACCCATCTGTGTCTACCGTAAATTTCTTCTTTATTTTCAAAGTATCTAAAGAAATGAATGATATGATTGAGTGTTATTTAACATTCATATTTTAAGCTAAAATGAATAATGTGGTTGTGATGATCATTTACCTGTTTCCTACTTTATCTGTACCAATTAAATCGCCAAACTTGAGTTCACCGGTATAGTAAAGAGTTTTTAAGGATTCCTTAACACCTCTTTGTAAAACACCTTTACAATATCTAACAATCTCTGCCATTATGTATCTTATAACGAATGAAGAAAATGAAAATAAGTATCGAAAAAATTAAGAAAAAAAAAAAAAAAAAAAAAAA